>JAQMYK010000014.1:17185076-17206423 GCA_030014345.1 Clarias buthupogon | reverse complement strand
CCAAGCACGGGGAGAACATGCAAACTCCATGCACACAGAGACGGGAATCGAGCCTGGCCGGGGAATCGAACCCAGACAACCGTATACATGTTTATTTAAAAATAATAATAACAGCAGAACAAATAACTGGCTAAAATGTCCTTTAAGGGTAGGAAGACTAGTGAATCTTCTTGATACTCTTTATCTGCTCTTTTCTCTCTCTGATTTTCTGTCTTCAGAGATCTCGGTGACGTGAACAAGATACAGTATAACCCGACCAAATTTGTCTTTATTTCCTCTTCTCCAGCAGGATTCTCCTTGCACTATTCAGTAGCTAGAAGATGCAGTAATGCATGTCTGGCAGTTTCCACTCCAGGATTTCTGTCTTCCTAGTTGGAAATCCAGTGTGGTCTGTCTGTAATGTGCACCATGAGACATATTTCATGTGGTGTATGTTGGAGGTTAGTATTTGCGGATGATGCATGAGATAAGATCTTCTGATCAGCGCAGGGGAAATGTGATGATGCTGTGCTGTGGAGGCGGCTGACAGGGAATCACTGTAGTGCCGGTGGGCGTGGCTAAGCCAATGGAGTTCGATTTTAACCAAGCGGCAGCCGCCAGTCTGCGGAGAGAGACTCGGACACGGTAAGGCTTTAACACACTACTCATATATATATATATATATATAACAACAACAAAATCAATGCTTTTGGATTGAATGTGGGTTTGAAACAGATCTTTACAGGCAGGTTTAAAGGGAAGATTTACGCTCGCGCATTCGATTGATGTTTGTCTTTGATGTTTTTCTTTTTGTTCCGAGACCCTTTTTATCTTTCAGAATAAATGGATACACTGTAACGGATATTTTTTAAAATGATTATTGCGGTTGTTAACAAAGAAAATAGACGTCGTGGTGCTCACTGGATTGTAGGAATCCCGTTCAACAAGGCACTGTTGAAGACAAAGGCTATAATACAATAATTAATATAGCAATAATTATTAAATAAATATTATTATATAAATTATTATATTTATTATAATAATAATACAAATTATTAATAATTAAGCTATTAATATAACCGTCATTTTTTTTGAAATAATAATAATAATTTTAAAAAATCAGACCCCAGTGCTAGGGTATGTATTGTAATGTTTATCTTTATGTTGTCGTTTTATTTTAAATCATCTTCTTTAATCTGTTTATTAAAGCTATTCATATTTCCTGTCACTTTCTCGCGCTGCCCTCTGCAATTATTTTCCAATTACTGAGGAATACCGGGAGAACACGCGACTGTTATGCGCCTTGTGACGTCACCGGCTTTGATCCGGCAACTGCAGATTTCCCTTTCTTCTTTTTTTTCTTTTGTTTAAAAAAAAAAAAAAAAAAAAAAAAAAAAGCTTTCATCACCGTCGGTGTCGCCGCGTGACATCATACAGCAACGTCTCTGTAGTCAATGTACTGTAATGTGTCCATTTTATTCTGACTGGAGAAAGTACATTGTGATGAAAAGGGTCTCCCACCCAAAAAAAAAAAAAAAAAAAGTCTATATGAAACCTAAAATAGTCAGAGAACTTAGCAGCACTTACAAATTCAGAAGTCACCATGTGTATGAAATCTTATTAGCTAACCCAAGAATAATCAGACAAGGGGGGAAAAAATTATATTTTTTTGTGGATTCTATTTGGTTTGGGGATACGGAGAAATGAGAGAGTGGTCAAGCTGGGTAAAGAAGCAGCCAAAAAAGTGGATCCATCCATCCATCCATCCATCCATCCATTCATCTAGGAACCTCTGTAGTCCAACTAGGGACCGTGAAGGCCAGTGGAGATTACCATGGTATTTAATCCAGTTTTACGACCATGGTAGGACAACATTGACGCATTACAAAAAAAAAAAAATGTTGAAGTCGGTATCAAATGATGAAAGTCCGAGGAGAAAGGTATAGTGTGGTGAAAGGCAAAACACCAATGACAACTAAAAAAGAAGTGGGATTGTGACTGAAGAGCATAGAGCATTTCATTCAATACAAGACAAAGTAAAAAAAAAAAAAAGGAAATGTTAATTAGCAGATTATGAATTGGATGCAGCAACCTTAATAGCACTCTACTTACTGTAGACACCCAAACACCCAACGGGACTCTGTGAGGAATGCTAGGAAAGTGAGATTGTTGAGCATGTATTGGTCTTTTTGAGAAAGATTGGACTGGAAAGTTGGCTTTAAATGACAAGGAGGCTGAGGAGAGAGAGAGATCTATAGGTGGCGGTGATGCAACTTGCAGAACTCCAACTAGATGCTGAGTGGTACTGGAGGACAGAGTGTCTGGAAGTACCGGATAAAACAGACAAAGAGTTCAAGAGAAGATGAGGGAAGGATGCATTAGACGCTTTAAGGAAGGCTTGTCTGGAAAGGATGAGGGAGAATGGGACCTACAGTTGACGGTAATGTAACCAACGTACTGGATTCCAACCGTTAAACAACAAAGAAGAAGATGAACCTGCAGAAGAAAGATGCAGGGATTTTACCTCCATCACTCAATTTCATTGTCAAGATTTGCTTAAGATTCTTGTCAAAATGTTTGTCATGATAAACAATACGAATGCAGTTCTGTCCTACCTAGTGGGCACATGGATTACCCCTCAGGTCTGTAGAAGGTATTTAAAATTCAAGGCCCCTTAAGATGTCTTTTGGGTCATCACATAAAAATCACATAAAATGAATCATAATCTAACATTTTAAATGACTGTACTGTAGTTCTGTTTGGTATAACAAGCACTATACTTAATATTCTACTCTAGACCGACCACTTGAGTACAGCTAAATTCAAATGTACAGCTTGCTAGCAGTATGTTGTTGTTGGTCTTTCAGCGGTTCCCATCGAGGGATCGACACAGCAGAACATCTGATCCGCTCAGACAACTTGGCATAGGTTTTACACCCAATGCCCTTTCTGATGCAACCCTCCCATTTTATCCAGACTTGGAAGCAGCACTGCATCCAGTGGCTGGGATGTTTGCATTGGGTGGGAATTGAACCTGCAGTATAAGTTAGTATCATTAGTAGTTCCATCCATCTATCTAGGAACCTCCGTAGTCCAACTAGGGACCATGGAGGCCAGTGGTGACCATTTTTACAACCCTGGTAGGCACATTCACACTTACTCACTCACTCACTCACTCACTTATGGTCTATATTGCTTTATCCTGTATACATGGTCGCAGGGGCCTGGAGCCCATCCCAGGAGAATTAGGGCAGGAGAAGGGGTAAACCCTGGACGGCGTGCAGATCCATCGCAGGGGACAAACATATACTTACACACTCATTCGCACAGTACGGGCAATTTGGGAATGCCAGTTAGTCTTGGACTTGGGAGGAAACCGGAGTACCCAGAGGAAATTCACCAATTTGGACCATGGAGGTGCAGGGCAACAGTGCTAACCACTAAGGCACCTTACCGCTATTATTAGTAGTTATTCATTCTTTACTAACAAGTTTACTGTTAGTTTACTGAGTTTAACACCCTGTCTAAGTTTCCTGAACTAGTTGTTGTTAGGCATCTGCTTAAGAAACCACCGTTCTGACCTCTCGGATGTGTCCACTCTAACACATCTTTATATCTACAACATTAGAGAAAGTCCAAAAGATATGCTCCTAAAGTCAGAACAGCCAGCAAGCTGTGTTTTCTACCTTAGTACAGAATCAGTTCTGGCTTCAGCTTGGTCACCAAGTTACTAATTACTCCATGAAGATACCGTAAAGACAACTTTAGTATGAGGTTTTCAATTAATCCTGAAGACATCTGGGGTGTTGATATACAGTATTTAGTGCATTAATGGATTTTGAAGACATCCCCAGTAAGTTTCTACTGTGTATCCTGCAGTCCTGTCTGAGCCCACTGGCTAGTTTCTGATTAGATTTGTGGCATGCACAGATCTCACAATAGCCCAGCTCTGATTAGGGGATGTTAGCATCATGTGGTGCTTGATACCAAACTGATATTGACATCTTTATAGCAACCAAGCTGTCTACTGTTTCTACATGCTTTTGTTATCACGTTATGCAGAACATCGAGGAGAGATGACAGCAGGCTTTAACACAATGTGTGCCGTGTTAGATGTGTGTCAGTCAGCACCTCACCCATGGAGCATAAATTATGTAAGTCGGGCAGTGAATGTCAAATCAGCCCTGCTTTCCAAACTGTAGTTTCAGGCTTGGTATTGGATTGATGGTTTCGTAATGAGACTGACAGTTCAGAGACTTGGACACATCGCATGCCTGACAAAACTATTTCATCATCAAGGATTAACATTTAATTTTGTCCTAACCGGTCTCAAATTTGACAGAATATTGACAGAAAAAGACCACTCTCGGGCAACTTCGGTGTGACCTCTTAAGAGACTAATTCCATAAGTTACAATCATTTATGTTATGTTTAATCCAAACTATGTCCATGATGCATATCGCTTTATAAATGGCATTTTTGACATTTATGTATACGATCAGTGTGGAATTTAAAGCTAAACAGTGCTTCTCATTGTTTCCCAGCAGGAAAGGCTGGTTCCTCAAGGACTTTATCACACTAAGCCATGGGAAAGGATTACTACAAAACCCTGGGCATTCAGTCTGGGGCCAATGAGGAGGAGATCAAAAAAGCCTACAGGAGGATGGCCCTCAAGTTCCATCCAGACAAAAACAAAGAACCTAACGCAGAAGAAAAATTCAAAGAAATAGCGGAGGCATATGAAGTCCTCAGTGACCCAAAGAAGAAAGCCATTTATGACCAGTACGGCGAGGATGGTAAGTGGCACAAGAGTTGTTTATGGGTATACAGTAGCATGCGAAAGTTTGGGCAGTCCTGGTCAAACTTTCTGTTAATGTGAACAGTTGAGATAAAATGATCTCCAAAAGGGATGAAGTTACAGATGACACATTCCCTTCATATTTTAAACACAATAATTGGAAAAAGGAAAAAGGCCTGCAGCAAAAGTTTGGGCACCCTGCATAGTTAGTACCTAGTAGCACCCCCTTTATCACAGCTTGTGAACTCTTTTTGTAGCCAGCCAAGAGTCTTTCAGTTCTTGTTTGAGGGATTTTCACCCACCCTTCGCCCAGTCTTCAGGTTCTATGAGATTCCTGGGCTGTCTTGAATGCACTGCTCTTTTGAAAGTTTCCAGTGATGTTTAGGTCAGGAGACTATGAGGGCCATGGCAAAACCTTCAGCTTGCTCCCCTTGAGGTATTCCATCGTGGATTTTGAGGTGTGTTTAGGATCATTATCCATTTGTAGAAGCCATCCTCTTTTCAACTTCAGCTTTTTTACACATGGTGTTATGTTTGCTTCCAGAATTTGTTTACATTTAATTGAATCCATTCTTCCCTCTACCCGTGGAATATTCCCCGTGCCATTGGCTGCAATACAACACCAAACCTCGATCCATCCATCCCTATGCTTAACAGTTGGACTGGTGTCCTTTTCATGAAAGTCTGTACCCTTTGTTCTCCAAACATACCTTTGCTTGTTGCAGCCAGAGAGTTCGATTATAACCTCATCAGTCCACGGGACTTTTTTCCAAAATGCACCAGGCTTGTGTAAATGTTCAAAATTCATACGCTGTGGTTACTCTTCCATGAAGGCCATATTTGTGCCGGCGCCGCTGAATAGTTGAACAGTGTACCACGACTACAGAATCTGCCAAATCCTCCTGGAGGTCTTTTACAGTCAGACGGGGTTCTGACTTGCTTTTCTAGCAATCCTACGAGCAGCTCTCACTGATATTTTTCTTGGTCTTCCAGACCTTATCTTGACCTCCACTGTTCCTGTTTCCTGCCATTTCTTAATTACATTCCGAACGAGGAAATCTTTACCTGAAAACACTTTGCTATCTTCTAATAGCCGACCCTGCTTTGTGGGCGTCAATGATTTTCATTTTCTAGTAAACTGCTTAGAGGAACCATTGGGTGCTGGTTGATGGGGCAAGGTTAGATGATTCTGGGTATTTAGAAAGCTTTGAAATTTGCATCACCTGGCCTTTCTTACTGACTGTGAACAAGCAGTCTAATTAAGGTCTGATACATTGGTCAAAGTTATCTGGAAGTCTCCTAGGATTTCCATTCTTTTGCAGAGTGCTGCTTTCCCTTTGTAGAAAACAAGAACAATACACTGGTATGGCTTCAAATATCGCAAATAAGTGCATCTAAACTATTGTTTAAGTGCATCTTCCACTTGCTTATTTGTTCACATTAACAGAACTTTTAACCCCAAACTTTCGCATCCCACAGCATGTGGTTGTTAATGATGACATTTAAACATCCTGCTGTTTTTGAACGTCTCAGCAGAAGTAGTAAAAAGAAATCTGTTTTCTTTTTGGCTTGCATATAAAGGCAAGAGCTCTATGTTGTACTGTATGTGTATATGCTTCGGTCCTGCAGCTTACAATGGTGTTCCTTTCCCTGGTACTATGCATACTAGACCTCCTGCCAGAATGATTCTTCTATTTTTAGAGCGCTATAAAACCTTGTTTTTTTTTTTTTTCAGACTTGAGCTGTGAGTTTTGGATCTATCCGGAATACAATGATGTTTGCTCTACTAGGCCTTGTTTGGTATATACTGTTACATAAAGCTGTAGGAAATTTACAGCATGTTCCTTTTTTTCCCCTTTGAGTATACACTTCAAAAGGTTCCCAGGCTTTCGTTATGCCTCGAGTATTTAGTATGAAGCTCCAGATAAATATCCCACAGTTTGATATTACATAGCCGTCTGGGGAACCAGCACTTGATTTGAGCTCAGAGTATCATTACAACTGATGGGATGTTAAATGAGACGCTATGCGAAATGCATTGCAGGTTCTAACAGCAACCAAAATCAATCTTGTTTTTTTGTATTTGGCTTGACGAGGCATGGTAACATCAAGGAGGATGCATAACCCTTAATCGAATTAAATATTTAGAGTGGCCTATATTCAGTTCCAATGGTTTAGAGGTTTAAGAGTTACAGGGTTTTACTGAAGTCACCATGTAATGGCATTTTGTCAAGAGAGAGTTTCCAAGTCAACATGACGTAGTTATTTTTTTCGTTCCCCCTGTTTCCTTGAAGTTACATTCCGACCTGTAAATGCTTTTACGGATAAGAATAGACGTAAGGTAGGCTGTTTGTGACAGATAATATCTGCGTACTGTACTGTACCCATCTCACCAAATGTGTGTTGTCTTTTCTCAGTATCCAAAATAGAAAGAGAGTGACACACACTCTTGGCAGCACCTCGCTGGAGAAGCACAAGCAGTTGCAACCAAATCAAATTTAGTTGGTGGAGTTAACTGACATTTGCTAATTGCTGCTCTGAAATAGCTTGTCTATAAAGATTATTATGTAAACTACAACTATAACGACGTGTTTCATGAAGCTGGATGTACGCACAAGTGCGTTATATAACCATAAATGTGTTTGTGCTAAGAAAAAGATTTCTAAACCTGCAAACCCAAACATTTTAATCTGTCTCAGATTTAATGTGTTCACAGTGAGAAGTTCTACAATATGGTGTGTATTATTAATACTCAGACGATGTAGAACTCCTGTAAAATGATTGACATTTTTGCACTCCATGGTTACCGCATGGGCTATGCAGCAGTAGGGGGGAAGCCGTCTCGCACACGCTGCTGCAGTTAGACATTTTCTTAAGAGCCGAGACATTATTTGAGAACAAAAACATTAGTTTTTTTTTTTTAACTCACTTTGACAGACACGACTTCTCAGAGCCAGTGTAGGTGTTATGCAGGACTCAAGAGGTTGCTGTAATACGTAATCAAGAACATTGGTGGATCTTTAATGAAATGTTCCTGGCTTATTGCCTGTGCATTCCCTTCCATGGATGACAATTTATTCATATATTTTAATATATACAGATTAATAATATACATAAGATAATGGATGGGTGACAAATTAAAGGTGTCAGTCAATGACGAGCCACTAGAACAGCTGTAGTGCTTCAACCCAGATTCAACAAGTATAAGGTAGAAAGGATTTTAAGGGTTTCTAACATGTTACTTGGTAACCAAAGACCATGGTAGAAAAGAAACCGCAGAAAAAGAAACCTTAGACACTTGTTTCCAACCATGTAAACGTTTCTTTTCAGGACTCAAAAGTGGAGGAACTGGCTCATCTAGTGGACCAGGCACTACCTATCACTACACCTTCCATGGAGATCCACATGCCACATTCGCATCTTTCTTCGGTGGCTCGAACCCCTTCGATATGTTCTTTGGCTCTGGACGTCATTGGAACGCCAGCAATGGTGCCGGAGACCACGATATGGACATCGACATGGATGGGGATGATGATCCGTTCAGCTCCTTCAGCCACTTCGGCTTTAACGGTCTCAATGGGTTCCATCGTGGGGTAGGTCGGCGACCTCGTAACGAGTCTTTGCACAGCGGCAGCAACACCAGGAAGAAGGTACAGGACCCTCCTGTGGTGCACGAGCTGCGGGTATCTCTGGAGGAAATCTTCCATGGATGTACTAAACGCATGCGCATCACTCGGCGCCGCCTCAACCCAGATGGAAGGACGACGCGGTCGGAAGACAAGATCCTCAATATCGTCATCAAGAGAGGATGGAAAGAAGGGACCAAGATCACCTTCCCTAAGGAGGGCGACGAGAATCCCGAGAACATTCCGGCTGATATTGTTTTTGTGCTTAAGGACAAGGGACACCCGCACTTCAGGAGGGATGGATCGAACATCGTATACACTGCCAAAGTCAGTCTTAAGGAGGTATGTGGTTATTTTTCTCGTTCAAAAATGATATATATTCACATACACACTGATCAGCCATAATTGTAGCACCACATAACTAACAAGAGTTAAATTAAGTTTTTTCTGTTATTCTATTATGAAAATATTTATATATGAATGTTTTGAGATACATCGCACTTAATATTAGTACAGACTGAGGAGCTCAGTGTAATTGTGCATCATCAGTGTAGGAGGAGTGAAAGCCAGCCAAGGGATATTATAAAAGCAGAACATTAGGAGGCCTGAAAGAAACCTTGTTGGACATCATATCACACATCCTTTGGCTCTGAGGAATTTCCACAAGTAACAGCCGGCCAAGTGAGATCTAAATCATGCGCGACTGTTTATCAAAATATGAGTTGATTCTGTCAAATGCTATATGCAAGGGGCCAGGGGTAGCTCAGTGGTTAAGGCATTGGACTACGGTTCGGAAGATCCCAGGTTCAACCACCAAGTTGCCACTGTTGGGCCCTTGAGCAAGGCCCTTATCCCTCAATTGCTCAGATGTATAATGAGATAAAAATGTAAGTCGTTCTGGATAAGAGCGTCTACCAAATGCCTAAATGTAAGTTGATCAATGACCAGTGTAGCAAACATTGATAATGTACTATGACGGTTACAGATAATAGAGAAGAATCAGGTTGGTTTTTCTCCAAGATTGTAGCTTGACAAGTGAGAAAATAAGACAATCACAGTGACAAAGTTTAATGAATATTTTAGTAAAGGCTCCATATCCACCAATAACAATAACCTATACTGCTTATAAATGTAACTTTAGTACTCAATTACTTGGTCTAGAGTAGAATATTCACGTATATTGTTATACCAATCTGGACTAAAGTCATTAAAATGTTATTGGATTATGGCACTTTTGGTCTGAACATCACTAGAAGACGTAGTAACACAGTTTTTCCAACTGCTACCAATGCTCCCCTCTTTTGTTCTGATCCAGCATCGCGGATGCTTTTGCTGGTACCAAGATCATTTACGACCAGATGTGTAAAATCTGGGAAAAACCTGCAATATGCAAAACCTCCCCAAGTGTTTGCTCATTTATGTATTATTTTATAATTTATAATAAGCCAACTGTTCTTATAGTTAACAGTCCTATTTAAGGTGCAAACAAGATGGTATGAATAAGTAAGTGAAGACCAAAAAAAAAGCTTTTGAGCAGCACCATGACACCCAAAAACAGATTGTTTTCTTCCCTATAATAAATTATTTATCTGGGACATTCGTTCATCTGTAAAAACCATATGCTGATCCTTTTTTGCTTTCTAGCTAATATAATGCTCATTTCAGTCCATTACATACTGTATAATGAAGTATATTGTCTTGGATATTTGTAATTTAGGTGGTATGGTGGCTTAGTGGTTAGAGCTGTCACCGTGCACCTCCGGGTCCTGGGTTCGATTCCCACAAATCGAAGATGGTCTGTTTGCATGTGCTTGCTGGGGTTCTTCAGTTTCCTCCCACAGTCCAAAGACATGCAGACTAATTGGTCTAATTGGCGTTCCCAAATTGCCTGTAGTGTGTAAATCTTGACTGTAGGTCCAAGATGGGAATAAATACAATGGTCATTACTGGCCTCCTTGGTCCCTGGATGGACTTCTAGATAGATAGATGGATGGATATCCGATTTGGAGCTGAAGATGAAGTGCAGTTTTGCATGTTTATCCTAAATTTAGTCAGTCCATAAATGTTTTTTTGCCCTACTGTCTGAATGCGATATCGCACACTTGTTTAATTTATTTTCATTTGGCTGATTCGGATATGGATTACAAGATGCACATCTGCACATCCAAAAGCATCATCTTATATTGTACTGTACTTGCTCCAACCTTGTGCTATTAAAGGAGGTATTTATATGAGTATCAACATACAGTATTAGATGGGGTATAAAAAGAATTCTGCATAAAGACTTTGCTTTCCATGTGTCTAAGAGGATGCAAAACATGTAGCAATTAGTCAGTTTCTGAATTGTACTTTAAACGTCTTGGAAAGAGTGTATTTGATAAACATTCTTTGCAGTCAGATACAACAAGCTCAGTTGTTCGATCAGTTGGGTTCTCCAAATTGTCGACCCAGACGTAGACTAGACAGATTAACTGCGGTCTTATTACTGGCAACTGTCTCCTCATTTTTCTGCTCTTGGAGGAGGAAATGAAAGGCTTAGCTCACTACATGCCAGGTGTGTCCAGATTAACTATTGACCCTGTTGACCTCACTAAATTTATCTCAAGTGTGAAGACTAAGGACACCGTAGACATAGTTTTAACCAAACTCAGCACAGCATGTGAAATAGTTCTTTTAAGCAGGTTTACACAATCACCAAGATTACGAAAGGTATAGTTTGAACAACTATAATCTCTGTATATCTGTCCTGTGGTGCCTCCGATCAAATTTCCTCCAGGCTCGAAGGCTTCGTGCTTTCGAATGATGTTAAGCAGAGTCAGCTTTTTCTGGCTCTTCCGAGTCCTTACTTGGTTTATCCTCTCCCACTGAAGTGTGAGGGCAGAAGAATGTCGTGTTGCAGTGTCATGCACCACAGCACACTATCCTCAGTGGGAAAAGGTCTAGCCAGCAAACCAGGCGCATATAATTGTAAAGCGAGTCGTTCGTCGTTTTATTGTGTTTTTGGTAGCTGCAAAAGCAAAAGGTTGCAGGTAGACTCAAATATAGGTTTTTGAAAAGAAACACTTTGCCCTTGGGTTGCTGCAAAGAAGCTTTGATGTTCCCCGTAATGGGTAACTCAGGGACGCGATCATTTTTTTAGTGCCATGTAGACGTGTCTTCAGTCTTAACTAAAGGTTTCCACCAGCTCCGGATTGATCAGATGATGAAGAAGAATCAGAACATGACTAATACATTCTTACTAAAATTAACCGACACTTTCAGCCTCTCACTTAATTATTTCAAAATAGCCTTAATGGAGTCCTGAGTCACCGCAGAATGTTTCAGAGCATCATCGTAATCACTAAGAGAAGTGGGTGTTTTTTCTCTCACCTGGCTGTCTGAAAGCTTAATCATTTCAGCAGTCAAGGGAAATACACAGTTACGTCTCGGCTTCGCTCGTGACATCAGGTTGACTGTGCCAGATCATTTCAAGGAAACGTCTCCAAGCGCCCAAGCCTTTCAGAACGCAGCCTACTTTTCTCGAAATAGACCAGGCTCTACTGCATTACTTTCAGCCTCCAGTCTCAAACGTCTGATACATATGTGTTTAGGATGCATGTTTTCATGATCCTCTGATCCGGGACGGTGTTTAATATCTTTTCCGGAGGATGGCGTTAGATACAGTATGGCGCTGCTCCTCTTCGAGCTCATTAGAGGTCCATGTTGAAACTTGATGAGAAGTTAACACAGCCCTAATATCACCCAGGCAATAAATTGGTCTGCCATCTGTCTTGTGGTGTCTCATGAACATGCCAACTCGCCCGTAAATCTTCGCCAGCCTGTTTGCGATAATCACATCTGCAAATAAAGATGAAGATATTTCTTCCGGCTTCCTTCTTAATTATAAGGAATATCCTTCTCTAGCGGAGATTAATTGTTGGTTTGCGGTTAGGAGAGTAAACCATTGACAAGACATTTGGGTTTAGGGGTTAAAATCTTTGGTCTACATTTAAGGAGCGTAACTGGATGTACTCTAGAGCTCTGTTTTGAGTAAACTTTGGAGCCTCCTTGGTAACTTGGCACGAATGACCATGTATCACCAAGATAACTTTAGGCTGAATATGATCCTTACTCAACACAGATCAAGACTTGTATTATATTTTAGATTTGCTTAGTCTTAATGAAACTACATATATACTTGGTATTTGGCGCATTATTTCAAAATGTAGCTCCTCATCCATCGTTCTGCATTAAGCCAGCCATGAAAATGCAAGGCATTCTGGCAAGGCCAAATGTTTCCTTGAGCCTCAGCCATGGCCTGTTTGCTTCTAGCCTGAAGGATTGAGCTGATGTCATTGCTAACATAGCTCCTTATCTCATGTGGCAGCTGCTTTGTAGTTCGTTCAGGCTGCGTTGCTCCTCTATAATCTGAGATGGGGGATATTTAAAGAACGTCCATTCCTGGAAAGCTGAATCGAAGTATCAATGTAACTATAAGAACCTGCATTAGACATGTTAGACATGTCTGTGTCTCGGATCTAAACCGTGTCAAAATCAACAGAACAAGCCGATTATTTTGTATCTGCTTTCAATAGAACAGTGGAAATTGCTGGTGTCCTGATCTAGAAGTAGTCATGGAACGTTTTGACCCCTCTGACAAACCTGCCAAGTATTTACAACCTCGACTGATTCTTCAGTTGCTCCATTAGGGCTGCAAAATGAGAACAGCAGCTAAAATTAACTTTGCACCACTGACCCCCCTCTACGATAGCATCCGGCACACTCACTCAGATACCCAACTGTCACTAATTAAGATTTGTACAAAAATAAATAAATAAAAATTTTTAAAAAACGAATGTTTCAAAGATTAACACAATAAATGTTTTTACGAATACGTCATGACGCATAGTCTCAATTCTTGTGTTTTTTTTGTTGTTTATTCAATGTCTGACTCAGAATGTGCTGTTTATGACCTCACTTTTACAAACTTGGGAACGAATTTAGAGAACGTAAACAGAGACAGATGAAGAGATAGAGGGATAATCTACAAAGCAAATGAAGAAGCAGCTCATAAATCAGCGCCAGACATCAAATGAACATGGGTTTAGATGGTCGTGATGATATATGGCGTCTAATATCGATCAGTAGCTTGAGAATGAAACCGTTACAGGCCTAAGCGATGCATTACATCAAACACAAGGTCTCATTGATGGCACTACCATGGGGCAAAGCATTACACACATCTAAAGACAGACAGACAGGGAGCTATTCTTCATTCATTCATTCATTCATTTATCTAGCTATACTGCTTTATTCTGTATACAGGGTCGTGGGGGGCCTGGAGCCTATCCCAGGAGACTTTGAGCATGAGGCGGGGTACACCCTGGTGCCAATACATTGCACGGCACACATAATACAGGCAATTCGGGAACCAATTAGCTTAATCTGCATTTCTTTGGACTGTGGGAGGAACGTGGAGCACCAATAACCATGGGGAGAGCATACACAACCCTAGTTGAAAATCGAACCTTCGACCCTGGAGGTGCGAGGCCACAGTGCTCACCACCTCACCACCAGGAAGCTATTAATGATTACTAATTTAATGTTTCAAATCAAAATCCATAGTGCGCTACTGGGACCATGTCCTGATCTTTCCAACCCCCCCCAAAAAAAACACACAGATTTTCTCCCTAATTTCATAGTGTACAATTCCTCCCCGTCACTAGGGGGCTCCCACATTAAGGCTACTACTACCACTCAGTCGGGAGGGTCTGAAGTCTATCACATGTTTTCTTACGAACCACATGACGCCACCCGACCGCATTTTTTCGAACTGCTCCCTCACGCACCGTTGTGGCCGGTGTAACACACTCGGAGGACAGCGCTATCCGCTCCTTCCGCCTGCATGAGCTCACAGACGCCCCTGATTAGCTGTAGAGCCCTGATTAATGTGGGAGCACTAAGTACCTCTAATCTCTCCCCTCTGAGAGAGCTCGGCCAATCAGCTCCCTCTAGACCTCCGACTGCGAGAGGTTACAGCATCACCCAGGGTTCGCTTTTTCTTTCTAACGCTGACTGGTGGCGTTGTTGTGTCCCATTCTGGAAACTTTGTTGTAGCAAAGAACTTACGGAAAACCGACACTGCTGACTTCTTCCAGAAAAAATAATCAGTGTTGATTATGTTTTCCTGAAGTATCATGTATTCTAATCTGTTTTTTTATAAACCATGGATCATGTAACGATCTGTTATACAAGGCGATGTAAAGGATGCGTTATGATATTAGTGAGAATGGGATGTTTATTATAAAGTGGTTGGATTAACACTGGCACCACGTTCGACGTAGTGATTAGCACTGTGGCCTCGCACCTCCAGGGTCAGAGGTCTGAATTTCCGCCTGGAGTCTGTGTGTATATGGAGTTTGTATGTTCTCTCGGCGTTTGGTGGGTTTCCTCCGGGTACTCCCTCCGGGTACTCCGGTTTCCTCCGACAATCCAAAGACATGCAAACTAGGCTAACTGGTGTTCCGTAATTGTCTGTAGTGTGTGAATGAGTGTGTGTGCCCTGCTATGGATTGGCACCTTGTCCAGGGTGTACCCCGCCTTGTGCACAAAGTCTCCTGGGATAGGCTCCAGGACCCAGTATACAGGATAAGCGGTATAGACGATGAATGAAAGAATGAATCAACACTTCCTGATCAATCACAATACAGAATTTAATAGTACATTCACATTATTCATAGTAATGATTTGGATCACTTATTGAACAAACTGCTCTGATTTTGTCTAACATGATTCCTTTTACTTTTCCTTCTCCAGGCCCTGTGTGGTTGCACGGTGAACATTCCCACCATAGACAACAAGGTTATTACGCTGCCCTGCAACGACATCATTAAACCAGGAATCATAAAGAGACTTCGGGGTGAGGGTTTGCCCTTACCCAAGAGTTCATCCCAGCGCGGGGACATGATAGTGGAATTCCAGGTGCGCTTTCCCGACAGGATACCGCCTCAGTCCAAAGAAATCATCAAACAGCACTTACCCCAGTCTTAAAGCCATCGTTCTCGGATTCCTCCACGTTTCTATTTTCAGATGGACATTATCTTTCACGAACATTAATAACGATCCAGAGGAATGCAAATCGCGTATAAAGGACCGGACGTCAACTACATACAGTATTTTGTTAACCTTTTTGAGAGCATGTGGGGGAAAAAATTCTTTCTGAAAGATTTTTTAAAAGCAGTTTGTTACCTTGAAGACTATGGCTTTCATCCATGACCTTTTTCATGATCTCCTCATTTTTTCACTTCATTACTTCGAGGCGAAAAGGGAAGATTTGAACCCTGCTTTATTTCAATGAAGCTTAAAAATGTGGATGACTGATGCTATGCTTTGTTTCACAGCTTATTCGTTTCTTCTCTCTTAAATGTTGTCCCTTCTTCAATTTCGATTTTTGAATAAAGCAGATTCAGATTACACTTTAGGTCCTTTAGAGTGATGGGCTGCCTTTAGCACCAGCAAGTTCGATAGAAACCATTTGATATATTTTTATTCTGAGAATCAACCCAGCAGTCTAAAGGTGCTTTGTTCTCTGTGACCAGATTATTAGGTGCTGTCACTCACCACAAGTCTTTAATGGTGTGATCACAGAATCTCGAGTGCCTTAATACGGCTCCGACTAGCTAGACTTTAGAGTCAGGTTATGTAACGAAAAAGACGAGTGTTTTCACTTCAACCAAGGCCTATTATGGTACTGTATACGCCACTGAACAAGCAATTATTATGTCATTGCAAGATTAGCCTGCACTGGTAGTCTTTTAGAGCCATGTTTTGTTTTTCGTTTATGTGTACATGTGCTTGTTTCATGTACTGTATTTAAGACATTTTTTGATTTTTTTTTTTTACACTATTTACATTACCATGATCCATACAGAACATCATTTCTTTTAAATATACAGTATCAGTAAGACAATCATGAGTCTTTCATGGTAGGTTTAAAGAAAAGGTTTGAAAGAATGAAAATTAAGCCGTGTACAATGTAAACAGGAACGTGTTAAGGATTCATCGTAGCTGTATATACACGCTTTCCGTAAAAGAAAACACCACAAGAGCACTTTCAGAAAACTGTGAAGTCAGATGATGAAGTTCGGTTTGAAGGTAGGTCGTAAAAACACTAAATTGCACACTGTATGTATATTGTTCCGTGCGCACGACTGTGGATATACAGTACATACTGTATGAAACCTTCAGTTTGCAAATAAGGATATGCACACTATGAAGCGGATGGAGAGAGTTTAGGTATGACTGCTGACACTTTTACTATTTTAGACGTGCACACTTTATAGTTACGGTTTCCTCGTTATTTAAAACAACACATTTCTATACATTTGTATCCCTTGAGATGTATTGCCTTTTAGCAATATAGCCAACATTTGTCTTTTTTTTTCTTGGACAATCAAGTACGAACCCATCTCTCTTTCTCTCTCTCTCTCTGAGAATCTGAATGTTCTTCTCAAACATGAAACTTTTGAAAGGTGCCAAGAAATTTGGGATGCACAGTCACTAGAAAAAAGGTTACTGGCATGAGTTTATCTAATCATGTCTAAAACTAGGATTTTTTGCTTGATAATTTTTTTATGTCATTTTTACACCAATGTTATTTATGTATTCTTTAATATAACATTCGGCCTCCGTTTTTTAAGTAAATCTAGCTTGCTAGCTGGGATTGTAAAAGGGTTTAGAAAGTGATATGAGTGAACCAGTGTGTTGGTGTACTGTGATTTTAAACATTGTTAAGGCCTACTGGACTGATGCTTTGGCGGGGCTGAAGCTTGTTCTGAATGTGCTGTTTTTATTTTTAGTAGTACGGCTAAATTATGTACCTTTTTGTTGTTAAAGGATATTGTTTTAAAAGGCAAGAAATAAACCACATACCATAACTTTATGGCCTTTTTTTAATACCTAAACTTGTTTTGCATCACTGTTTAACAGTACTGTTAGTATATAATATTGAACAGGCACGTAACTGCATGTCTGGTACATGAAAAATATTTCTTTACTACAAGAAGTATGTAATTCATAATACTATAAGATGTATACACTGCAAAAAAATGACAATATTTATTTTCTTAAATCTAGCCTATCTATAAATTTCTTTAAAAAATTTTTTTGTTTACAACAAACCATTTACAAGATTATCACGTTTATTTCTATTCAAATATTATTAAAATTGCAAGAAGATTATCAGGCAATAAAACAAGACATTTTCGCTTGCAACTTTAGCAACATTTGACTAGAAATAAGCTTAATCTTACACCATGTAGACAAAACGTATTTGGCCAAACCTACATGACATTGTCTTCAAATACATATACTAGGCCAGGGGTAGCTCAGTGGTTAAGGTATTGGACTACGGTTCAGAAGATCCCAGGTTCAAACCCCACAACCACCAAGTTGCCACTGTTGGGCCCTTGAGCAAGGCCCTTAACCCTCAACTGCTCAGATGTACAATGAGATAAAAAAAAAAAAAAAAAAAGTAAGTCGCTCTGGATAAGAGCATCTGCCAAATGCCTAAATGTAATGTAAATATACTCCAATATGGAGTTGGTTCCCCACTTGTAGCTATAACAACGTCCACTCTTCTTGGAAGGCTGTCCACAAGATTTTAGAGTGTTTTTGTGGGAATTCATGCCCATTCATTCTGTAGAGCATTTATAAGGTCAGGCACTGATGTTGGTCGAGAAGGCCTGGCTCGCAATCTCCGTTCTAGTTCATTCCAAAGGTGCTCCATGGGGTTGAGGTCAGGGCTCGATGGGGCCAGTCAATTTCTTCCACATCAAAAAGACTCATCAAATCATGTCTTTATAGTTCTTGGTTTGTGCACAGTCAGTCATGTTGAAAAAGAAGGGACTTCCCCCAAACTGTTGCCACAAAGTTGGAAGCATATCATCGTCCAAGATGTCTTGGTTTGCTGCAGCATTAATCAGCGTCTGAGGATAAGGGGCCTGATTGAAACACCTGAATTCAATAATTAACAGGTTTGGTTTGGTTAAGAATATTTCACTTGCTAAGATGTGATTTCTCGTACAATGTGAGGGAAAATCTTTAGTACTAATAGTGAGTGAAAGCAAAATCTAAAAAAAAAATGTGGGATAAATGATTAGAGACACATTAAATCCAGGGCTGCAAAAGTGCAAATGTACTAATGGCCCATTGTTCTCAACAGCCCCCTCTACCCCGTTACCCTTAACATTTTTTGGGGCACCTCCCTTTGTAATAAACATTACAAAAAGGTTATCATTTGACTTAACTTCATGATTGAATCAACAAAATAAGCAATTATTAATGTATGAAACATTAAATACTCATTTAAATTGTACCTGAAAGGTAAATTAAATAAGAAATTAAACATAATAAATGAATAAATAAATAAATATGGAGCACAAATAAGGAGCACTGAATCTTTTCAGCTTTTTAAAATATTTTAACACATGCTTACATTTGCAATATACAACATATAATCCATTATTTAAATATTAGAAATAAATTTTTATTTGAAAAACAAAACAAAATTTTAACTAAATTCAAAAAAAGCTTAAACCCTCCTGTCCACCAGGGGCAGTAGGGATACCTTTAAAAAAAAAAGACTTTTTACAAAACGTTGCATGATATATCATTTTCTAACTCTTCAACAGCCAACTTTATCTTTCTTATTTTCGCCTCATACGCATACTGTACATGCCTGACTGGAGCATTTATACTCAAACTCGAAAGCCTAAACAGCTCATGATTTGCAAACGCCTACTGTACAGCCTGAAGCCCAGAGCACAATCTGACTCACATTCTAAGAAAATTAACTAGCATGTCATGCCTCGCTGAAATGAATGATTCAGGAGCCGAGATCCTAGAGCTCAGAGGTTAATGGTCTCCTATTAGACCAATCACTTGTCATTTACCCGGTTCTCATTGTAGAAGCACATCGATGTGCAACATCTCCAGAAACCTCTGCAGTTGGTATTGGATTGAGAAAACTATCACCACATAATATAACAGAAAATATTGAGCTTTCATGGAGAAGGGGGAGAAGAATATAATAGAACACATGCAGAAATTTCACAGCAGGTGAAGCCTACAGCATCTTTTGACAAATCCAGTTAGATCTCAGTCACAGTGAGCGAAGAGCATGACAAATACAAGTAAATGCTTCATTTCCCCCATTAGGCTTAATAGGATAACTGAGAAATTAGCAGTGTCATTACGCTAATTAGCACTTCTATATTTGACACTGCACAAAAGCATAATGAACATCTTTAACAATGTGCCACAGATCACAATGAAAGACTACAACTTCAGTTCTTATGAGCTAAATAGGTATACTGATTTAGGGTCTGGGTTCGATTCCTGCTTTGGCTCTGTGTGCATGGAGGGTTTCCTCCAGGTACTCTGGTTTCTCCCACAGTCCACAGACATGGATTATGATTAGGCCAATTGGGTAGTGTATGAATGAGCATGTAAATGTGTGGATGTGTACAGTGTGCCTTGCATGGGATTGGCACCCTATCCAGGGTATACACTGTCTTGTGCCCTAAATGTCCTGGGATAGGCTGTAGGCATCACCATCCCTTCAATCTCTAATTTAATGTCCATTTTTGAAAGCACTAGAAGTAGGTGGGCTGGTTTGATAAATCATATTTCCTTTTCCTCATGTGGATGAGGTGCATGTGCTTCTCTTACCTGGGGAATGAGGATGGTAAGAGGAACCAGATTTGGGCAATATTCTAAAGGAAACTTTGGGTCTGCTATTGATGTGGGTGTTACTTTGACATGTACCACCTTCCTAAACATTGTTGTAGCCCAAGTACAACCCTTTATGGCAACCATATTCTCTGTTGGCACTAATGGCCTCTTTCGGCATGATAATGTGCCCTGTAACAATGCAAAAATTATTCAGGAACGGGTTGAAGGACATGATAAGGAGCTCTTCGTCTGACTTGGCCCAATTCTCCAGACCTTAGTCTAATTAGTTCAATCCATGGAGGCCTACCTCACAATTTAAAGGATCTACTGCTAATGTCTTGATGGCAGATTACAACAGCACACCTTCTGAGGTCTTGTCGAGTCCAAGTCTGGAATCATTGTCTGGTTTTGGCAGCTCAAAGTGGACGTAGACAATATTAGGCATGTGCTTTTAATGTTATGGCTGATTTGGTGTAAATTGAATGTACATTTAACTCATTAAATGTTAAACTACAAAACAAAATAATTATGGCAACCTGTACATTTTTGTAACAATGCATATTTGGATACCTAAAGTCCTTATAACATACTTAATGTAATTTTTCAATATAAACCAATGTGAATCTCCAAGAATACATTTCTATAAGAAACCACATCAGGAAAAAAAAAAAACTGAAGGTGAATCTGAACCAGGACCACTGCCAATAACCTTGACCAAATCAGTAGTGACCAAGACCCTTGGATGTCCCTCTGATGACGATTTCTCCAGCACTGTTCTGGGTATAATCCAATTATTCAAGGTTGTTCACTCTATGGCTGTCAACATTTGAGAAAAGTCACACCATGCAGTGAAAGAGCAGTGCGGGTATCCACTGCTGAACAGACAGCTTATTTAAAACCTGAGGACAGTTCACAGTATCACACCATTATGTCGCTGAGGGCATGGTATTGCCATGCCATTGCAGTACGATATGAGATTTGGGACTGTGATTTCACAGAATTATTTGACATGTCTGCTTAAAAAAAAAAAAAATCATTTTTAATTCAAATATATCCCATCTAGCTGTTGAAATCTGCTCTGCTCTACTCGTCTTAGGCATAATCATCAAAAAATGGGTGTTATAGTCCGGTGTCCCCATAATTCAATTCAATTCGATTTTATTTGTATAGCGCTTTTAGCAATTGTCATTGCCTCAAAGCAGCTTTACACAATCAAAATAATTATTTAAGTT
>JAQMYK010000014.1:17138121-17184234 GCA_030014345.1 Clarias buthupogon | reverse complement strand
CGGCTGTGAGAGGAAAACAGCATCACCGGGATTCGAACCTGCGATCCCAGATGATAGGGCGAGTGCTTTAACCCACTGCGCCACTCGGAGGCCTGTGCTTCTTGTTTTGACACCGAGCCTCACGTCATCACAACTGAGCCAACGGTTTTTCTCCCTCTTGTGCTGCGGAATTGTAGGTAATCGTCTCCCCTGCTGGGTGAATACACACACACACACACACACTCGCGCACACAAACACACACAAAAACTCTGCAAGCACTAGAACCCAGCAGGGTTACCTATCGTCTCCCCTGCTGGGTCTTAATGCTTGCAGAGTTTTTGTGTAAGGCAGAGAGTGTGTGTGTTTGTTTGGGAACCTGAGAGGAGGGGGGCTGTAAAGCCGAGAGAGAGTGTGTGTGCGTGTGTGTGTGTGTTGGTGTAAGTGAATGAGCGCACACACACACACACACACACACACTCTCTCTCTCTCGGCTTTACAGCCCCCAACCACCCCCACCCATGTTGCTTCTATGTTTTAAAAGCAAACCTTAGTTGATAAGTTTAAGAAATGGGAATATATTTCGTACATATTTGAGTGACCCTAAAACATGCTTACAAGGTTTCAGCTTCTTGATCCATCAGGTGACACGAAGAAGGGATGAATATCAATGATTTATATATTCATTTGAATTACTTAATGGAATATACATAATTATTTATATTAGGCCACATTATTGGAAATGTATATTAATCCTGACATATGCACCAATCAGCCATAGCATTAAAACCATTAACATTAAAACATCCTAAGGGCGTCTCTGGCCCCTCAGAGCACGGCTTAATTGGAGATCAGGGGGCTGTGAGGCTCCAGGGATGTTGGCAGCAGATCCTTGGGGTGCATGGAATCAGACTTGATGATCCAGTGCATCCCATGGGTGCTCAATTGGCTTGGGATCTGGGGAGTTTGGAGGTTTGGAGGACTGCTCGGCGGGCCTTGGACTCTTTATCTGCTTGGCCCTGTGTGTGGTGGACTGTCATGCACTGGGTGTTCTGCCACCTTCCTATCTTGACCAGCTTTGACTCTTTTTGTTGGGGGTAGATTTGTTCGACGTTGGCATTTGGTACCTGAGTGCATGGGTGAGTCATGGGTGCCTAACATCCTGTCATCAGTGTTTTTTTTAGTCCCCCTGGCAGTAGTGTTAATCTTATGGCTGATTGATGTATGAGTTCTGGGAGTTTAACAGGTTAAATGATACAAAACCTGCGAAAACACCTTATATAACCAATTAAAAGCCTCAATGTGGTCTAAGTGGTCAAACAGCAGTGTATTTATAGATGCAGGTTTAAATAAGATCGAATGGTTAGTCTTCTACCTGACGTGTAAACTTAAACAGTGCTCTCGAATGTTCCTGCAGAGATTTTCCCCTTGTGTGGGATGGATGACTAAGACAGTGAGTTTGCTTGACCACATAAGGAATGTGGGCCTCTGTAAGCCGCTGTGTCACACCTCTCTCTAACGACAGTGTGTCTGCGTGTTTGGATAAAGAGCTGTGTGATTGTATATTTGCCTTTGTTGTGAGATGCAACGCTATGACCTAAATATGGCTGTGTGAAGAAGCTAAGAGGGCGTTCAGTAAGAGAACCGTGGTAAATAATACATTAAGCATTTAAAACTGATCTTTTGCTGCTTTCAACAACTAGAAGATCTTTACTGCATTTTAAGCAAAACAAATTGATCTGTTTGACCTTCATGTCATTAATAGTTAGTGACCTGATAGGCTGCCGGCTTCCATAAAACAATGACCTGCTGACTTCAGAAATATCGGCACCCTTCATGAAAATTTAATCAAAATAAACATTTTATATGAAATAAAAATGCTAATTTAAATGACACGAGAAATGTCTTGCACTTCTGTAAAAATGATCAAATCTTTCATTTTTTTGAAGAAAATATCATACTGAAATGAAAGGCTCGTTGGTGGTGCCATAACTTTGTTTCTTTCATCGTTTAGTTTAATATGTAAAAAAAAAAAAAAAAGGGTAATTTAACCCATGCCAGAGACACAGAGCACAAGACAGCTAACACTTTGAATGGCGTGTCAACCCATGATAGGCATGACGTCATACACGTCATGATAACTAGAGACAGCAATGAGCCTACATTACACATTCTATACATTCTGAGACCAGACATTAAAAGATTCAGTAAATCATAGTGAAAATTACATAAATAAATAAATAAATAAATAAATAAATAATCCATCCTTCTATCCATCTAGGAACCTCTAGTAGTCCAACTAGGGACTGTGGAGGCCAATGGTGATTATTGTATTTATTCCTATTTTCACAACCGTGGTAGGACGGTAGAAGCAATTTGGAAACGCCAATAATGCAACTTGCCAACGTCCAAATAATAGTAATATTGTGCAATATTTACAAGTGCTCTTGGGTCATATTATATACATATATTAGATTCCTGTATTCTCTTGGGTGATATTTAGTGTGCAATAATGTATTCCAAAAGGACTCACTCACTCATCTATACCACTTTATCCTGTATTCAGGGTTGCGGGGGCCTGGAGTCTATCCCAGGAGGCTTAGGGCACAAGGCGGGGTACACCCTGGACAGGGTGCCAATCCATCACAGGGAACACACACACACACAATCAACCTAACCTGCATGTCTTTGGACTATGGAAGGAAACCGGAGTACCCGGAGGAAACCCACCAAGCACAGGGAGAACACGCAAACGCCATGCACACAGAGGCAGGAATCGAGCCTGGCCGGGAATCGAACCCGGACCCTGGAGGTGCAAGGCGACAGTGTTAACCACAACACCACCGTGACGCTTTTTTTTTCTTTATTTATTGCTCTTTCCTTTCTACTGGATAACAACCGTGAGCAACTGTAACCAAGAATAAGCAGCTTCCCTCTGGGATTAATAAAGTTCTTTGAATCTGAATCTTGAATCTGAATCTAACCTGCATGTCTTTGGACTATGGGAGGAAACCGGATCACCTGGAGCAAACCTGTCACTCATGGGGCAACACTGAAGGTTTGATGGAACCATATTAGAAATACCCTACACACCTACACTAGACAAACAAAAGCCAGGGCATAACATCCTAAAATATTTAAAAGCATCACGCACTGTGAGATTCTAAAAATCAATTATTTGAATGTTTTTATTTAAAGATGATTTTAAAAAAAGTTGTTTAGCAGTTAAATATTGCTTATTTCTGTAAATCTAACTATTTAAAGCTGACTATTTAAAGTCGTGATTTTATTTAAAGCTGAAGAAAAGATTTTAAACTGGCTTAAATCTAAACCTGTTATTCTTTTAATTTGCCATCCAGGGTGATTTACTAGGCCGATACATCATGTACAGTTTAATAAATATGGATTTGAGAAAACAGCATGCCTTAGTGAATACAGTACGTATGTAGTAATTGTTCCTGCGCTGCTGAGCGCCCCCTGCAGGCGGAATCCTCTCACATCATGTACAGTTTGTCATTCAATCCTTGAGAAATATTGATCTTTCTGGTCTGGAAAGAAGGAGTACTGCTGGTCAATTGTGCTACTGTGTAAGCAATAAAACGCAGCAGGACGAGCTCTCACACCTCATTCACTATACCACTTATTCTATGCAGGGTCATGGGAGACCTGGAGCCGATCCCAGGAGACTAAGCGCACGAGGCAGGGTAGACCCTGGGCAGGGTGCTAATTTATTGCAGGGCACAAACATACACACTATGGTCAATTTGGAAACGCCAATCAACCTCATCTATATGTCTTTGGACTGTGGGAGGAAACCGGAGTACCCGGAGAAAACCCACCAAGCACAGGGAGAACATGCAAACTCCATGAACACACAGGCAGGACTCGAAACTGGTCAGGAGTCGAATCTGGAGCCAGGAGGTGCAAGGCGACAGTGCCAACCACTAAGCCACAATGTCGCCATACAAGAGCATCATTATACAGTTGTGATTTGCCTTGCAGTCAAATTTACTAACAGAGCTGCTGTAATTAATCAGTACCCCCTGACCAATCAGAAATCAAGAGTGGTGTAAGAAACAAGTTATATATATTTTCTTCATGTATTGCACCTTCATCTTTGTCATTTCTAGGTAACAGCTGGATATTAAACATTTTCCAGTTTGCCACTGGCCTTAAATGTCTGAACGACATAGAATCTACTACATCCACGTCCATCTCCATAGCATGCAATTATGATAAAACTTTAAATTAACAAGGTCTTAAATTATTTTTAAAAGATCCAATTAAATAAAAATAAAAGAGATCAATTTCCTAGAGTGCAAAATTGCCTTTTTGCACATTTGCAATATTGCTCGACAGTACTTGCTAAACATACGTGGAAGGTTTTACAATCTCTGGATCACCGTTATTTCCTTTTGGATTGAACCTTGCTGTAGATAAAATAAAAATAATAAATAAATACCAAGATATCACTTACCTTGTTTAACAAACTGCAGATAGATTATGTCCTCATCTTAGGAGAGCACAAATATTGTTTAATTTAATACCATTAAATGTGCCCAAAACATACCCAACAGGTTTAGAAAAACATGAACTAAATGAAGTTTTTCTGTACAATTATTTAAGATCATGGATTATGGACTGAATTTTTACTACCACTTGTGGATCTTTGATGAAAATACAAAAACATGGACTAAAAATCACCTTTGGATCAGATAGTTGTAATTCAGCCCTCAGAATTCGCTCATTTCTTTAATAACCATTTAAACAAATTAAATACAATTTATTAAATTAGTGTATAAACAGTATACACATACTCCGTAGACAGTTTGATAGTTGGGGCCATTTTGTGAACTTTATTCTTCTTAATTCTTTTTTTTTGTTTTTTTTACATTTTCAAACTTGTAATACATATGCTACATTCATAAAAAATGAAGTAATTAGCCATTTCCACCCCTTTTTGTAATCTTTCAACAGGTTGGCATTAACTCCTGTTGCCAAAGCTGCTTGTAGAGATTGTGAAGTTAAGAATGAACGAAGCCAGTCTACCAGGTGTATTTATTCATTTCAAGGGGCCCCCACCAACAGTACATCAGGATCAAGGTTCTGCAATAATAATCCTTTCACACACCAGAGCAAAATACAAGCAGCTACATGCTTATTTCCAACAGGGAACAGGAGAGAAGAGGAGGAGTATAATATATAAAAAAGGAAAAAACATCAAAGAAGCACAGAGTCCTAAAAATGTGGAATTTATCAGTTGGGTTTCTTTTTTTTTTGTACACGGTGGCCTGTACTGAAGAGATCAGCCATGTGGTCACGTTTAATCCAATTATCCATAAAGGTCATCATCGTTGTCCTCGTTGAAGACATTCCCCCCACTGCCACCTGCAGAACCCTGGCTTGGTCCACCTCCTGCCTGATTACTGGAAGGGAATCTAAGAGAGAACAAAATGCACTCATTAAGCTATCTAAAACTGCTAATTAACTACAACAGTGTCAATAGTCAAACTGCAGTCAAACATTTCAAAGAAAAAATTTAAGAAGATTTAGTGCTTTTTCATATTAAAATTAGATCCTTAACTCTCAACCACTTCAATGAAACAATCAAGTGTGCTCTCGCTAGGGAAAAGTTTTACCTGAAGCTGCCGAAGCCTCTGCTTTGCTGCAGGGTCTGTGCAAACATCTCGTATTTGCGGATGTCGTTGTCGCTGACGGAACGACGTGCGAAACGCATGGCCTCCTCAAAGTGGTCCTTCCTGATCTCAGGCACTGGGTCATCTTCCTCCACTTCCTAAATATTAACGAAAGCAGAAGAATGCATGTAACAGTTTAAAGGCCAAGAAAAAAAAACAATCTCAGAACTGAGTCAAATATTGATAAAATAAATGAATGGGTAGATAGATAACCTACCATGGCTGATGGGTTCGTCTGCCTCTCGCGTTCCCTCCTGATCTCGTTCTCGATGGACTCACGAATAGCCAGTTTGCAGGCTCTCTGGCAAATTTCTGTTAAGTCAGCTCCAGAGAAGCCATTGGTCATCTTGGCCAGGAAGTCCAGGTCTACATCCTGGAGTTAAAAGAATGCAAGGTTACACAAATATTACAGGCAAAGACTGACTATAGCTTCTCCAATCTGACTATGCTTTTAGGTGATTTGTTCAGTCATTACTATTTCCCGCACATCTTTCAACCTTTAACAAATGATGATAAAGCCCTGAATACTTCTTGTGCTTTTATTAACCTTGGAGATTGGAGACTTCCTGAGGTTAGCTTTAAGGATGGCCATGCGGGATTTCTCATCCGGCAGTGGGATGTAAATAAGCTGGTCCAGACGACCAGGCCTGAGGATGGCAGGATCGATGATATCCGGTCTGTTGGTGGCGCCAATGATGAAGACGTTCTTCTTGCTGGACATGCCATCCATCTCGGTAAGGATCTGGTTAATGACTCGGTCAGCAGCTCCACCGCCATCACCCACGCTTCCACCACGGGCTTTAGCAATGGAGTCCAGCTCATCAAAGAAGAGCACACAGGGGGCAGCTTGACGGGCCTGAGGAAGAAATATAATGCATCCGAGTTAAATGATTATACTTGTAAGGATAAAGAAATCTGAGGAAAACTCTTTTAGTAATATACAAAACAAGGAATACAAAAGTAAAGATAAAGGCTTTAAACTTCAACAGGTTTAAATGAATGGGTTTGTTAATATATTAGGTGGATTATTTAGCCTTAACTGCTTTTATCAGTCAAAGGTACCCTCTACCTGCAAGTTTCTCTCACCTTATCAAAGATCTCACGAACATTAGCCTCAGACTCTCCAAACCACATGGTCAGAAGTTCAGGTCCTTTGATGGAAATGAAGTTGGCCTGGCACTCATTGGCAATGGCCTTGGCCAGGAGGGTTTTACCACAACCTGGCGGGCCATAGAACAGCACACCCTTGGATGGAGTCATACCAAACTTCAAGAATTTGTCAGGATGCTCCACTGGGTACTGAAAGGAATAAGAAAATCACCAAACTTTCAGACAATGCAGACAAAAGTTATTACGAGTCCCAAAAGGCCTGCATGGAGTTAAACTGAATTACCTGCACAAGCTCCTGCAGCTCTCTCTTGACATCATCCAGACCACCAATGTCCTCCCAGGTGATGTTAGGCACCTCAACAACAGTCTCACGTAGAGCTGATGGGTTGCTCTGGCTCAAGGCCCACTGCAAACCAACACCAAAGAATTCATTTGAGCTGCATATTATTTAACAAGATTATTTATTTATCAAAATAGTGATTAGTGTACTCAATCAGTTGTAAAACTAGTCTTCATACCCTGAAGTCATCCATGGTGACGGCCAGAGAGTTCATAACCTCAGCGTCGATTGTCTCGTCCTCCAAGTCAATGAGGTCCATCTTCTTGCGGATGGCCTGCAGTGCAGCTTCTGAGCACAGGGCAGCCAAATCAGCTCCTACGTGACCATGGGTCTCGTTGGCAACCTGAATACCACACGTTATTGATTAGCAATGAAAGCACTGATTTACCAAAACAAAACACTGAAAATACATATTACTTGTGTGCTTGGTATGATTTAACTGTTTATATATAAATCCTAATACAAGTGCAATTTCAAGAGCGCAGTCTGAATTTTCAACTAATAGTGATAATTACTGGGGTAAGTGGAAAAAATTTAATTGCACAAATGGAAATGTTCTCCAGGTGTGGACAAACAGCTGTCCAGAAATGCTTCATTTTAAAAATGCAAAATAGAAATTCAATAGCTGGTGCATGCGTGCATCTTAAAGGTTTAAAGGAATTGAGTTAAATTTTCATTCCGCATTTACCATTTAAAAAAATTAATAAATAAAAATACATCTCAGCTCTCCAATTTCTTTTTGTCTCAAATTTTGTGCATCAAAGAGACACGAAAATAAATGTATTTCTCTGTACCCGTCTGTCTACTAAATTCAAATGACTACCCAATATTTCCCCTCGCACAGCACAAGACACAAACCTGCTCCAGATCAACATCATCAGCTAGCTTCATGTTCTTTGTGTGGATCTGCAGGATTTCCAGTCTTCCTGTAGCATCAGGAATGCCGATGTCCACCTCTCTGTCAAAGCGTCCTGTAAAAGGAAAGAGTAAATCATTGACATCCTACGTAGTATTCTAATAAAAACAGGATTATTCGATCTTAAAATAATTGTAATGTCAGGCTTGTAACCTTAGTCACATTGCTTTGAAACTCTAATCAATTAGTTTTAACTATAGGGCTTGCAATTCAGCAAGAGCGGCATGAACATAAATGAAAGCATGGGAGAAATTCCATGAAGGTACTCAGAACTTTTTTTGAAAGCACATAAAAAAAATTAAAAAAAAAAAAAAAAAAACTAAGAAAACATCACATGTCAGCTTCTAACTACCCCATTCTTAAGTGTTTAAAAAAAAAAAAAAAACCCAGTACTACAATAGGACCACTATTATGCAGAAATTATTTGAGTGGTGGTCTCCAGCATGCATGTCAATGAAAAGATGTTTTTTTTTTTTTTTTTTGCAAGCTCACCGAATCTCCTGAGGGCTGGGTCAATGCTGTTGGGTCTGTTGGTAGCAGCCATCACGATGACATGAGCCCGCTGCTTCAGTCCGTCCATCAGGGTGAGCAGCTGAGACACGATGCGCCTCTCTACTTCACCGTGGGTCTGAGCAGACAAAGATCAGGTTACTGCACTGCAGAAACTTCCACTGCTCAATAAGTGACCAATTTTTTTTTTACAGCAATTCAAAGCCAATAGGGCATAAAATTGATAAACCATTTCAATACGTTATATAAAAATACTCGAGGGTACCCATGGCTCCGCCCGCTAGCAGATCTTGACGCCCGCTTGTCATCATTTTACCTGTGCGAATGGAGTGCGCGACCAACTCTCCGCGCTGCTCCAATTTTTCGAGAAAAAAAAAACATATGACCTCATAGTACGACATAGTGATGGCACCGTCTACTGTTACATTCTGTGACACTGCCTACTGTGAGGGCTTAAAATTTGATGATGCTGCCTACTACCTAACCAGCACAAACACCACCATACAAAAAAACTGAATTTCCAAAAAAACCCATCCTAAATTAATTTCGTATATCCTATACCACTCAAAGCACCTGCTCCTAAAGGTGAACAGGTACATAATCACCAGCGAGGGTAATAATTAGCCCGATGTTACAATTTCTCACCTTCTCTCTCTTGGGTGCAATAGCATCCAGTTCGTCAATGAAAATGATGGCAGGAGCGTTCTTCTCGGCTTCCTCGAAAGCTTTACGCAGGTTACTCTCAGACTCGCCAGCCAGCTTACTCATAATTTCAGGGCCTGTAGAAATGAGAACAAAGAGCATTATAACAATGTCTATAAAGATTAAGTTCCTTTAAATTAGGTCTTCAAACTTCACAACTATTTTACCATTGATCAGAAAGAAGAACGCTCCAGTTTCGTTTGCAACAGCACGAGCAATCAGAGTTTTTCCAGTTCCAGGAGGTCCGTACAGGAGAATACCACGGGGAGGCTGAACCACAAAATAAATCAATTAACAGGCACTTAAATCTGAGATCAAAACGATAACTTATGTTTTTTTTTATTCCTTACCTTCACACCGATGGCCTTGAAGAGTGCTGGGTGCCTGAGAGGCAGCTCTACCATTTCTTTGATTTGAGCCAACTGCTTCCTCACACCGCCAATGTCATCATAGCCTACTTCATTCAGAGATTCCTCTTCATCCTGTCAACACAAATCACATCTGTATTTAATGCTGCTCTCAAATATTTTTTAAATAAATCACTTTAGACAATATCTTACACAGTTGCCAACATAAGCTAAATAATGTGCAAATGAAACAAAGCAGGCCAAAAGAAAACGAAGTGTTCAAGAGCAGTATGCCCTAACTTTTTTGTCCTTTAGGCACAGAAAACACCTGAAAGATCCAGAGGGTTTAAAATCTGATGGCAGGCTGTTTTGATTTTGGTTGACATTTCTCTTCTGTCTAGTACCAGTAGAACAGACATGATGGACTACAAAACACACTGCCAGGGATGATCTGAGATCATTGGTTGCCTGTTTATAAAGTGTGTGCAGACCTTTGATCTGATACTTGGGTTTATGATCTGGTAGCAGGTGTGTACCCGGCTGCTCTAAACAAAAGCCTTCAGTGACAAGGCAGCTTTCTGAAATATGATATTTCATGGTGAGAGGCTTATCTGCACATAAGATTGGTGTTGATTAGAGATTATGATTCGACGAATCTGAACTTTTTTGTCATTAAAATACCATTACTGGTGACTGACCTTAGGAACTTTTAAATTAATGTTGTCACACAGCTCTACAAAAATCTAATGTAGAATGAATTTACCCGAAACCATAAGGGAATGTATCAAGAAAGCAACAGAAAAAAACACTTATTTTTCTCTGCACAGCATAATGGCATCAAGAGATAATTTGTCAATTTGATTTAATGCAAGAACCAAGTTCTAGAAAGGCAAATATACTAAAAACAGAGCAGCTGTGTCAGTATTACAGCAATCTTAAAGCGCAAGAATGCCCACACAACAACTAAAGTACAAATCTATATTTTATTGATCTATTATACAAAATGCCTATTATCGGAAATATTGACAGCTAGAACCTATAAAATGCTACTCTCCACAACTCTTTACTACCAAATGTTCTGGTATCTTTCTCAGACACCATAAGCCTTAGTTTCAATACACATGGCCCTAATATTCAAGCTGGATCTGTGCAGAGAGTCATGTTTGCGACATTTTGTCAAGAAGCTGTGTGTATGTAAATGCATGTACTGAATCTTGTTGTACACTATTCTCACCTCACGCTTAATAGGTTCTCCTTCACAGTGAATGACAGTGTCTGGAGCCACTATGCAGTAAGGGCTAGGGTCAGTCTCCACCACTTTAAACTCAACAGCACGCATGCCTCCTCTCACCAGGAAGATATCACCTATTGGAGAGGGAGGGGAAAAAAGACGAGACAAAACCATGCAATTATTCATCCATTATGCAATTTTGTTTTGTGAAATAAAATGTATTCTTTTAAACATGGGGGGAAAACCCACATATTCAAAGATTACCTTTACGGATTGGCCGGTAAGCCTCGAGGAAGTAAGGCTTCAGGTACACTTCAAATAAGTTTCCTGTGATTCCCTCCACTGTGTCATCAATAGGTAGGACATGGATCCGTTTTCCATACTTCACATCTGGGCATGGCTGAATGCTAAAAATAAATAAACACATTTTTTAAAAAGTTGAATACCTAGAGAGTTCAAGTACAAAGTATACATTTGTCATGACAGAAGGACTAGCTGTAGGATTGCAAAACGTTTATAGTTACTGAAAAATATATTATAACCGCTGTTTTACCTGATGACATCTCCAAGGCGAACCCTGAGGTTATTGCGCACCACCCTGTTCATGCGAACTTTCTCATCAGAGCAGCTATCGTCGGACAGTACGATGCAAACGGTCTCCCGCCTTTTCTTGCCCTTCAGCAGCACAGTGTCTCCCCTGAAAAGCTGAAGCTCATCCATCTTGGCCTGGAATTGTGAAAAGTTGCATCAAAATCAGAGGCTCGGTTAACAATTGCCATATTAACACCCATCTCAGGTGATCTGCCCACAAGCGGAATTTCATGACTAAGCATTCTTTTAATTTTTCTGTCGTAGCAAATGATGTACATTTCGGGAATAAATCATACTTGCGCGAGCCAAATTAATTTAACAGGGATATATACATATTTTTTAACTTGTGCTTAAATAAAAAGTGTAAGGACAAAATACCAAATAACTCCAGAACAAGCAATGCACTTCACTGTTATATTCCTGTCCTTTTAATGGAAAAGGTAGAGAAAGGTTTTCAGCTGCATCAAGATGCGCTCAGTAATGTTTTATAAATCACACGAATCACTGTGCATCCCTACGAAGCATTGTACGACACATGCACTTGGTGCTTTAAATCTGTAACCATTCTTCCTCAAAGACAGGTATTTGAATGGTGCTGAACTTACAACCAAAACTGTATGTACAGCTAGACACGGGCATACCTGAGAGAGGGAGACCACACTGTTATCTTCATTGATGGATTCATCAACAATCAACCTGTTGGGTCTGTTCTTTTGTTTTAGAATGGCAGTAGAAAGGTCATCATTTTTAGATCTGTAGGGAAAAGGGCAAAAGGACAAAATAATATTCACTTACTAATCAACAAACAGGGATATGCAATAAAGTCAAGTATATTAAAAGGTTACCAAGTTATTTCGCTGAAACCGAAAACGAAAGGCATGGTTATTTAAAAAGAAAAAAAAATTGACGCGGTTTCATTCTTCAGTTCAGCTATATACACATGATTAAACATATGTTTTGCATTTGAAGTGAAACCCGCTGTGTACAATTCACATGTAGCGCAAACGGTGCTGGTTTATGAGGATCGGGTTCGGCTCTCGACGTTTCTATCGCGAATTCCGGATCTTTTCAGTGAGTCGAATCATTTGACTCGGTTCACAGATGAACCGATTCCCTAACATTTCACCCCTGAACCCGAAAAGTTTGCAGGATTGACCGTTTTAATTAATGCTTATGTTCTTTAGTAAGTAAGATGTTTAGCTACCTTTTCATTTAGTCAATAATCACATTTATATACTACTTTTAAAAAATATACAAATCGATTTAAGTAATTGTCAAATCAGCAAAACGATACAAACGCGTTGACAAATAGGGCAATCATGCATTCACCCGTCTGTATTACAAAAGTCATTTTTATTTATTCTGACAACTGATTGCTTCCCTTTAATTTACCTAATTAAGCCAAAAGATCAGAGTTTGTATGCACAAACATTTAGAGGAAATCGACTTCCATACAAACTAATAATGCCGTTCAGGAGCGAGTCGACTCTCAAGTGAACGACACAGAAGCCCGTCTCCTACACACCGGGGCTGAATGGCGCAGCAAACCTGATCAGCTAATCACAGCAATACTCATCAATACATTCGGTATTGGGCTGGCTAGTACATAAATAAATAAACAGACCATTAAGATATTCACAAAGTTTGTTTAATCTGTAGCACAGACGTATATACACGCATCAGGAGGTTTCGAGGCCGGACTATTCGACCAATCAACGCTGACTGTCAACAGCTCGCAAGTGTTAGCATTAGGTATAGGGCTAATACCTCAGATGGCATAAATTAATATTAAATAACGTGCGCCATTAACGTGTAAATTCTATTACATGATGACGAGTTATACTGAACATTCACTGTGAGCTACTTCGCATCTGTAGCCTAAGGTAAATCAATCCAAACCTAGCCATGTCCACTGTCCGAATGACACAGCAAATGCTTCGCCTTAAACTTAACGCGAGCTCCAGTAGCTAACAATAACCACAGTATAACAGAAAAACAGACATGTTTTAATTTACAAACGAGGCAGCAAGATACGAGTGAAAAATATACAAATTATATAAATTTTTAAGGAAATATATATACACAAAAACATCGCTGGGATATCGAGCTAGCTAACGTGACTGTTAGATTAAAATAATATAAGAACGCGTTAACGTGTTCTTAGGTGACCTATTGAAAGCACAAAAACAAAGATAATTCAATTAAATTAAACATTTATCATAAATAATATATATTCTGTTGTTAGCCCGGTTGACACAGGAGAGACAATGACTTGTACGTTGAAAAACATGCTCAATGCCGGTAGGCCAAAGCCTTACTCATAGAATGACTCAGTATGGTTCGTTAGCTAATAAGCTAATCATGCTAGTGAACTAACTAGGGCCGTCTTTCCTAAACAAACTATGTTTACAAAAAAAGGTCACTAGAATGAAGAAAATAAACCCCATTATGTATATCTAAACCTCAATTAGATACCCTCGTGATATGTTTATTAGCTAGCTGCTTGAACCTGAGCAGTCCTCGCCATCACCAGCTCCGCTAGCTAGCCCGCTAGTTTAAATTAAACTGCGACGGTTGCTAACCAACTCTCGAAATAAGCGTTAAACGTAACTCTCACACACACAGTATGCTCGGTTTTACTTACTCTCCGCCCGAAGCCATCCTCCCCGTGAGCCGCTATAAATAATACGTAGAAAAAGCTAGCTTTCTTAGAGTTAAACTCCAAACCTGCCGGACAGCACTTTACCCCTGCACTGAATTTCAAAACGTCAGCTTAGCTTGCTAACATCATCTGCGGAAAGCAGTTCGCACACGCCTACCGACGGACGAACCAATCAGAGTGTCGGACGTAAGAGCGAAGTGAAAGAAAGCAGCCAATCAGAAGACACCGATTGTTACGCTGAGCTATCACTGGGCCAAGTCAAGAGTAAGATAGAGTGAGCCCTATATAGGAGGCTGAAGGCTTTCATGGTCAGGCTTTTAAACATGTAAACACCGCAGACGCTCCGACACTAATAACAAAACAATCGATATGTATGGCATGATAGATAGAGGTTTAGACACAGCTGATCCTTCTTCTTCATCTTGTATCAATCATTTTAGCAAAATAATAAGCATGCAACTGAACTTTCTGAAGCTGCATGTTTGTGCAAGTCTTCACAGAAAATGCACTAAAGATGCCCAAAAGTGTGTGAACACCTGACCAGCACACTCATGTATTTAAAGCGTATAATTGTATAGATGTCTCTTTGGTGTAACATTTTAATTTTAACCTGTTCCTAAATTCTTAAAGCAAACATAATTGTCTATTGTGTTGCTACCAGGTGGCACAGTGGCATGATGGTTTGCACTGTCCCCTTGCACCGTTAGGGTCTGTGTACATGGAGTTTGCATGGTCTCTGTGCTTGGGGTCAAAAAACATGCAGATTAGGCTAATTGTTGGTAGTCTTTTGGCTGTTCCTGTTGAGGAGTCGCCACAGCAAACTTTTTGGCACAGGTTGTACACCGGATGCCCTTCCTGACGCAAACCTTCCTTTTTATCGAGCCTTGGGACCGGTGGCTGGGGTTTGGGCATTAGCTGGAGATTGAACCTATGCCGTCTGCCTCCGCATGGCAGGCGAGAAATCTACCACTAAGCCACCCTGGATGGGGTGCACTCCTTCCAGGGTGTACCCCACCTTATGCCCTAAATCTCATAGGCTAAGCTCCAGCCCCCCACAACACTGTACGCAGAATAAAGCAGTATAGACAATGTGTATTACAATCGTAAATGTCATGACATTTCCTTTGGGAACAACGAACTAACTCACAAATACCACCTCTATCTCTCTCTATCTAAATCAAGCTCCATGAAGGTTGGACTGGAAAGAACTGAAGTGTTCTGAACAAAGCCCTGACCTCAGTCACACTGAACACCTTTGAAATGAATTGGAACACCAGCTACACCCCAGACCTTGTCTGATCTTGTTGTTGCTGAATGTTTACAAATCTGCACAGATACACTTCAAAATCTAGAGGAAAGCCTTCACAGAAAAAGTGGAGGTTATTGGAACAGGAAAGGGAGATTCAATCTGGAATAGAATGTCCAACAAGGACACATTTGCATGATGGTTAAATCCAGTAGTAATAACTACAACTGAATGGCAAATGGCTCCCTACCTTTTACCAAACTAATCAAGTTATTTAATAATAAAGGCTCACTGTGTATACATGCAATAAATAGTAAATAATAATTTTAAGTCATGCACAGAGTCTACATTTTAATTTTTGACACATTACTGACAAAGGTGATACAGCATGGCATTTGTTTTAACCCCAAGGCATGAAGTAAAAAAATATTGCAGTTTTGGAAATCATCTCATAAAACTTAAATTTGTCATAAAATGTTTATTCCTTAGGTATACATTGTATACAATTGCACTTGTTGAGAAAAAGATGGGCAGTAGGAGGTGCAGCACATAGGGCTGAGGCCCTGAATCCAAAGTTTCTGATCCTGAGCTACTGAATCAGGGTGTGCTTTTACTCATTATTTCCATACACACATAGGTTTCATTCATGTTCTCCAGATTCCTGCCATCAACCAGTAACATTGCTGGCAAGTGGCTTTGCCGTGTCTGTGATGTCCTGCACTGAATGACCAGGGTGAGTGATCATCAAGAAAGAGTCATTAAGTACTTTAGGTTAATGACGGTATACAATAATGCAATATTACTACGCTGTTAATAAACCATTCTGTATAAATTCCTCTATTTTCCTCTTCAGGCTGCTTGTGTCAAAAGACGTAGGCTCCTCATGCCATGTTTGTAGATATAAGGGCAATTCTCTGAAATATCAGTTTAAAAATAATAAGAATGAATACATTGCAAAGCATCAAAGAAGCAATTAAGAGCCAGGTGCCATTAATACAAAGGCAATGTTTAAAACAATGTATACGTGTAAAAAAGTCAGAGCTTACGTTGGTATTGATGATTGTGCAGAATTTATGATTTGCGTCCACATGGCTGCTGCATCCTGCTTGCGGTCCAGCCTCCACATAATCTCCACCAGCCACATTTCAGTGTTCCTGCATCCTGGTAAAATAAGTAAGAATGCACATTTGGGTTGAGAATATTATTTCGAAAGTAAAGTTGACTACAAAGTATAGTTGACTTTGTAGTAGTACATCTGTGTACATTTATGAGTTACTGATGTACAGTAAAACCCAATAATGTTACACAACCTGTTTATTACAAAATGAAAGTAGATGTAGCATTAATGAAATGACAGGTGTTGCGGAGGCAGAAGAGATATCTTTTTGCACACCTGGAGTGGCCTGAAGACTGAGCTGGAAGTCCCTTAAAGCCTCCTTTAACTGACCTCTCTCTACAAAACATACAGCTCTACACTTAAGTGCTTTTCCTTTCAGAGCTTCAAGGACCATCACTGTGTGATCAGCAGGTTCTTTCTCGACTTCTTGATCTTTCACTGCAAGAAATGTTTTATGGATTCAGAAATCCAAATAATTAAATTAAGCACTTTACATACTATACAATTTATAAGAAACAAAACTTTAAGTCATTATTTACTGGGCAAAAAACAACAACTAAAGTTTATTTCAGGTCACACTTAAAAAAAACAAAAATAAGGAAATAAGGAAATAATTCTTACTTTTCTGTTTAACACATACTTTCACTATTTGACTGACAGCTCTGAAAGGTGAATACAGAAAACATATGATTAAATGATGATACAGAATATTTGTCCCATTAATACAGTGTGAATATATGATTTACCTAGTAAAACTGGTCAACGCCTCTTTTGTATCTTTGAGCTGGAAATGCACCTGCCCTTGGATTAAGTATGCAGCTCCAGACCAGAGCACACACTCCATCTTCTCCTCTGGAGAATCAGCTTCTAGCGTGAAAGGTACGAGTTCTCTTGAAACTGTCTCGCAGGGCGATATCAACAATCTCTCTGGGATGACGTCAACAGTTTTAGCAAGCACCTCATCACAAATGGCAAGGGCATCCCAAGGCCGTTTGGCTTTTAACAGGGCAAAGGCTGCTTCAAGGTAAATCACTGGAATTCTTGGTAATGACAAGCCATCGTCCATAGGCATCTGCATTGTATCAGAAAGTCACTTTATACATAATGCAGAAAATCGGAAATAAAAAATATATGTCTGAAATAATTCACCTACTTGTTTTGAATCTGACTGTAAACAAGCCAAAAGGTCGAGATAGTATTCAGCGCCTTCTGAAGTCCTGATAAAAGAAATTATACAGGCATATATATTTATGAATTACAGTAATTATTTTTTATCCATAGGCCCTCATGTCTCAGAAATTTTAAGAATGGTACCTTTTCACCCTCTGCTCTTAATGTTAGTGTCCTTACCTGTCATTGAGCACACAATTATTCCCCAGAGTGTGTAATATATGATGAGAAGAAGGAATTTGGCAGGTGAAGCTGATTTGTTCACTACCAAGCAGCATATCAGGAGATATTAAATGTGTTGATGGATTTGATGGATTACTCTCTGCATGCAACATTATTGCCTGTAAATAGTGAAATACAAATCACTGTTTTTTTTAAATACCAAACCCAGGAGCCCAAAATTCCCCAAATTAATTTAGATGGATTATAGCTTGTTTGTTATAAGATGACTTACAGAGTGCAGGAGATGCAAAGCCTCTATTTCAGCATTGGTGTTACCCAGCTGTCTGTATACTAGTGAGCTCTCATAAAGAGCCCTGTGGCAGTTAAAGTCCACTTCCAAGGCTTTTCTGTAACACTGAAGCGCACTCTGAGGCTTTTGCTGAAAACAAACATTTCCCATCAGATGGTGTTGTACAAATGTTAAGCAAGTCCGTAAACAACAAAAATATTCAAAATTTCATGCAAAGGTCAATCATCCCATGGGGGGAAAAAAAAAAAAAAAAAAAGTAGGCATAAGGCGTAGAGTTCTTACAAAATCATACTGATACACTGACACATCATACTGAACCACTTTTTAATTCAATGAATTCAACTTTATTTTATTACATTATTAATAATTATTATTTTATTATTTTGAAGAGACATGACAAAATGACATCATTACAGGACTAATCAAATGCAGTGTCCAGTTGTCATGGTAACCAGAAAAGATTTGCGGTTAATATAACTCCTTAACCAGATAACCAATAATGTTTAAAAAAGGAAATGTATCATAGATACAGTAAGACTATTTGATGTGCTAATTAGCACTGTACACATTTATTTGAAATAACCAAAAACTAGAGACCTCAGAAGGCTTACTAAGACATAAGCTATACATTTTTAGTAATTTAAAGTTTCCTTATTAAAGAAATAATCGATGAGAATGGAGAAATTTGTGGAGATCTGGCAGTGTTTGGAGTGTTCCTACCAGCTTGGAGTAACAAAAGCCTGTGAGCATGTGAACATGAGCCAAGAGAGCTCTGGGTGAGGGCTGAGTGCTGGCTTCCTGCAAAGCCACGAGAGCATCGATATATTTCTCTTCCTTTATCTGCTCCACTCCTAAGACATATATACATTATTTTATAGGCATATGGACATATTATAATCACGTCTCAGATTTTTAGTATGGCCATTAAGAGGTTAGTCAACCTACCATGAGAAATAAAAGTGCACACATGTAAAAGCTCCTTGAGGTCCTTGGTTGCTAAAGCAACATACAGAGAGGTGTCTTCTTCTGTAGAGATGGTAAGGTTTCGGGTTTCTGCAAGCAGATCCCCTGATGCCGTGCTCTGTTCCTGGACGAAGAATCAAGATAGTTAAAACACTGCTCAATAACAACTAAAGCTAAACTAAATAATAATGAAAAATAATAAATATATTTTTAATCAATACATGAAATACACTGCACTCCATGAGTAACTAGACAGGCATATGTTTTTTGGCCCATTTTATCCATCAGTTGAAATCATGAAGTTACATCACATCATACATGAAAAGCAGTGGCATGATATTTGAAGATTATTGATAAATATAGGGAAGACAATTGAAATTCTAATGTGCCCCACAATATAGCTACATTAATTGGTCTGATCCAATTCTTAACATGCAGACAGCTTAGTTAATTTTCTGAATGCCTGTCTAGTCGTTTCCTTCTTGGAGGCAATAGAGGGTGCCTTTAGCTTAAAAAAACAACAAAAAAAAAACAGGCATATTTTGTTCTGAAATTGGCAATAAAGCAGTTTAATTTGTAGGTTACTGGCTGAAGTATGCTTGATGTTATACAAGGAGTGAACAAGTCAAACCAGGACTTTTGACTGTTCAAGATAACAGAACATACTTAAGGGAGTGAAAATTTGAAGTTTTCTCAGTATGCCAGAGGCATGATCGGACTGCTGGCTTCACATCTGAAATGCTGGCCTTCCAGGAACTCCTTTGATGTCCCAAAATCACTTGGAGTGAGGTCAGGACTGTACAGGGAACGTACCAATAACGCCTAGCCCAGTTCAGGTAACGTGCAAGTGGTGTGATGGTTATCAGGTCATGCCTTGTCCTGGAAATGCCTTTGGAGATCAAAACAGGCTGATTGAGAGTGTTCACTCTCTTAATGTCTATGGGAACGACTGCAGTGAACTGTCGGGATTGTCATTCACATGCAAATGGCCTTTATTAAAAATGTTTTACTGCGGCTAAGAATCTCATGACCATACTGTGCTTGAAGTCTCACAGTTTGATTTGAATGCACCTCATAGATGAAGAAAAGTGAAATATATACAGTATTATAGTATGGCTAATAAGCATACAACCTTCTTAAACACTGATGTTTTAACATTATCCTTAACCTTCCTTGTGAATGTCAATGCCTTTCTGTCTTACTCTACACCCCACCATTACTTACTTTGTGAGTAACCTGTTGAAGCAAGTGCAGAATTCCTTCATAGTGCCGTTCTGAGAGCCAGACTGCCCACTGAATCAGCAAGAGTTTGTGGACCCATGGCTCATACACAGTACCACAGAAAGTCTTCAGCACAACTTGCCATAATGGAACTAAGTCACGACTGGGCACCAGCTTATGTACAGCATCCAATACTAGGAATACCAGGACAGAACAGAACAATGTGTTCAGAAACATAATTATCATTTGCACTTTATTTTCTTACTAGAATAAATGTGAGGATTTACCCCTGATTAGGATATTGGTGATGCAGTCCTTTGTCTCGCTAGGTGTGCCATAAGTCAGCGCAAACAGCAAAGTGTTATATGTAACAGTAATCTCAAGCTTAAGATGTCCTGTTTGGGCTGGCACGCCTGTTGGAGAAACAAAATAATTTGTTAGCATGTTAATGTTCAGGAGTATGGCCAGGGGGAAAGCTGGCACACTAGAAATTAGGTTTGGCAGCCTAGATGTGATCTGTTCACTACTGCTTTGCCATTTGTGCAGATTAACTCTATCAAATCATCTCTAGTTCATATTCAATTATTCAATAAAATAATTGTAGTGCTGTACATATTTTGTGCAAATCCATTTAGAACTAAATGCAAATATTGTCAAATTATTACCAGAGTATTTTCATTAGGTGCCCTTTATGTGAAAATAATGTATTAACAAACACTGCCTGGCCAAAAAAAAGGAGAAAATCTTCTTTTAAGAAGGGTCAAATTATGGGGCTGCATCAAGCATTGAAGACAACTAAGGAGATTTAAAATTACAACTGGGTTAAGAACCCTTCTCGAAAACTTGGAAGAATAGTGCTGAACTGTTAACTTTGTGGAAGAAATATGACCAAAAAATAATAATAATAATCATGAACGGAGCTCACTTAAACACTTTGTGAAGTTGCATGGTAATTTTTTTCCCAACGTTAATAATCATACCTATGTTTAATAGTGAAAATAAGAGCATTTCAATATTTACACAATGTTATGAGAACTCACAGGATTGGGACTAAACATATGTATGGCTGTATGCCACTCTGTTATGAGACTAATCAGAAAAAAAGGCTTGAACCTGATAGAAAGTATAAAGGCATTAAAGAACTTTTAAATGATAAACAGTAATGAAAAATGGCCATGCGGTCTGATGAGTTCAGATTGACCCTATTTCAGAGTAATGGGCGTGCCAGGTGTGCACCCATCATGCATAGTAGCCACTGTACAAGACTCTGGAGGCAGGGTTATGATCTGGGGTTGCTTCAGTTGCTCAGGTCTAATATGTAGTCGGATGACCTGAATGACAGGCGTATTCCAGGACTCAGAGTAAACGAGTAGTTCTGGGAGGATAAAGAATCATTTTCAAAAATGAACTGGCTACCACATTGTGTGTTGTAATAAAGGTAAGATAAAGGTGACTGAATAAAATCTTAAGACTTTTTTTGAGAGGCCAGGCAGTGTATTTTCATGTGCCCATCTTTGCCACCTTACTTTAAAGAAAGCACACCCCCTGGTGGTATATCTATATAACTTGAAACAAATAAAATATAACTCACACCTTGGACTTTTTGCTGTAGTTTCAGATACTCTGTATAGCAGTGCTTCCTGATGTCCTGAAGAGGATGCTGGTGTGTTTCATATTCCTGAAATCAAACAATGTTACAGAGCTGTCAGCATGTGAAAATGTATACGTGAATGGTGTCCAAAACAGCTCTCAATAGGACATATTATGCACTATGTAGGGTGAAGAAGCTATTGTTTTACATCCAGTATAGAGAGTAAACAGCAGTTTCACCCTAATGCCAGTTAGCTGAAAGAGCTAATGAATTAATTACCTTCCACTTTTTGGCGACTTTGTTATTCTCCTCGGTCCATCTGTCAACCAGATTCGGAGGCATATCTGAGCAGGACGGACATACCTCAACCATAGACTGTCATGTTAAAATGCGCAATCATAATTTTAACTTCAGTTTTTCAACTTTCCCTCCACTGCTGGACGCCGAGGTTAGCCTGAGCTCTTCTACGCATGCGTGAAGGGGTTGCGGTGCAGGGCAAACTACCTTGCGCATGCGCAAACCTGTCACGCGGTTACAACATACTGCCGCAAACCCTGCAACATATAAGCTTTGATCATAACAGAAATGCATATTGTTTATGATGTTAAGTCTATTATTATAATATGTGTAATATAGTATATGTTTTTCTAAACTCCCACCCTTCTAGATGCCTTGAAAATACATCTAAAAAGTATTTTAAATATTTTTTTCCAGCTCTTAATTTTAGATTTTTTTTTATTGAATAAGAAAGATAAGATAAGATAAGATAAAACTTTATTAATCCAAGAGGAAATTATATAATGGAGGAAATATATGCCCGCAATGAAAAATACAAATAAAAATACAAATATATTATCCAAAAACTAGACATAACAACCAACAAAAGGTTGCAATTAAAATAGCAGAACCAGATTCTGATGTAAAATTGTACGTAGCAACAGTGACAAGTAATATTGCACATGATATTGCTAAATGATATTGATAGACCCCAGTGACCCTGAATACAGGATAAAGCGGTATAGGAGATGAGTGTGTGTTACTGTTTCCACTTCAGCTTGACTTCTAAAATGTTCTTTGTGTATCTTTAATAAAGTATCTCTCTATCTATCTATCTATCTATCTATCTATCTATCTATCTATCTATCTATCTATCTATCTATCTATCTAAAATAAACTCAATGAAGGCACAGTTTGCCAAGGTTGGACTGGAAGAACTGAAGTGTCCTGGACAGAGCCCTGATCTCAGTCATCTCAGTCACCTTTGTGATGAATTGGAACATCAGGCACACCCCAGGCCTTGTCTGATCCTCTTGTGGCTCCATGATTACAAATCTGATACACTTCAAAAACTAAAAAAAAACAAAAACATATTGCTTCATAAGCTAGAGGAAAGCCTTTCCAAAAAATATCTGGAGGCTTTTATTCTAAATCTAAAATAGGATGTCCAACAAGGACACACTTGCATGATGGTCAGTAATCCAGTAATAAGTAATAATAACTACAGCTGGTCAGATCTATCTACAGTGTTCTCCTGATCAAAAGTTTAAAGTAGCACGCACTCAATTCGTGTGCTGTTCGTTTTCTTTGATGGTATTTTATTATAAAAGGTCTGGATTATTCCTGGACGTACACACTGCGCCGTCATCTTAGGTCCATATGACTTTCTCCACATGACCAAGTGTGTGTGTGTGCCGCAGCATAAACTCCCATCCGACGTCATCTTCTGCCTCTTTCCCCCCTCGAGTGCAGAAGCGCAGGAGCGCAGATCCACAGCCGAGGCCGTCTCACACCGGGCAGCCCTCCGCCACCATGGTACGCCTTATTTTCACTGCGGATAACGGGATTATATAGATATCACTTATATATATATATATATATATATATATATATATATATATATATAAATGCGTGGTGTTTAAATGTGCCATGCTTTACTCAACCGGTCCTAGTGTCTGGTCTAGGGTGTATATTATTTAATTTATTCCAATGACGCAGTGACAACCTGCCAGTTTTTATTTTTTATTTTTAAAAAAAAATCTTATTTCTATCAGTGCTGATTGTTTTTGGCATCGCACCGAGTGACGCAGATCGGGCAGGATCTCTCCAAAACCCCTTTTAAGGGATTTTTTTTTAAAGATTTAACCGCGTTTATCAATTTGTGTCATGAAATGTGGGTAGATAAGGCTGTTGTCCGAGCGCAATGGATTTCTTTCGAATTGTTATTTTTGTGATATGGCCGTGTGCATTAAGCGGCATAACGTTACTTAGCGGCGTTATAAATAACACGTTCACGCCCGCGACTCACTGCGGCGCGCGCGTTCGAGTTTCACTGGCACCGCGCCCGCGCGACGGATACATGATGGGCAACTCGGACATGAATCTTTCTGATCTGAACGACTCTTTTAAATGAACCGATTCTTAAGAATGGACAGGACAGAACATTCTAGAACATTGGGTGACAAAAGTAAAAGGAATGGAGGGGGGGGGGGGGGTGATGGTCAGGGAGGTAGCCTCAAGGAGAAACACAACACAGCATAGCTAGTATTTGTTTTTTTTATTATTCTTACTATTATTATTATGGTATGTCCAAGACAGTTTAAAGATCAAAAAGAACAAACCCTGATGTAAATTTGAGGGGTACAGAATATTCTAGAACATGGGTTCTTAAAAATTAAGATGAACTAAGTATAAGCATCAGGGACATGGGGATGATGATGTAATACACCGATCAGCCATAACATTATTATGACCACTTGCCTAATATTGTGTATGTCCCCCCCTTTTGCCACCATAACAGTGATTGACTGTGTGTTCTGACACCTTCCTATCACAACCAGCATTAGCTACCCTTTACTAACGAGTTTCTGATTTATTTATTTATTTTTTGCATTTTGTGCAAGATTTAGTGACATAACATCATGGTTCCCAAGAATGTTAGCAAGCACAGTAGCAAGAAGAAAAGGGAGCCACTTTTAGTTAAGCTAAAAAGGCAGCCGGTGCCAAGAAGAATCCTAAAGTGAGGTTTAAAATCTATTTATTTTATATTTTACGTTATTAACATGTCTTTTCTAAGTGTTTTGATTGTTTTTATATGCAATAATGTCGGCCCACAGACCACAAAGGATTCCTGCTGATCAAAATGTTTTAAATCTATTTATTATTATTTTTTGTCCTGTAAAATTCTGCCTGCGATATCTGTTTTTTGAAGAGCAACAAAGCTGACAGATGGATCAAAGTTGAGGGATTCAGAGTTGTTTCTAGTCTAGAATGATGATTTCCCAAGTCGGGTATGGGAAACCCCAAGGGTCAGTGGATAACAGATTTTTTTTTTGACAATTTCTATATCATTGTGGCTGAGCTACTAGGGCTACTAGGAGAGATGCATGCAATTTCATTTACATTTGAGCATTTGGCAGATGCCCTTATCTAGAACAACTTACATTATCTTTTTATACATCTGAGCAGTTGAGGGTTTGAACCTTGAACCTTCTGATCACTACTCCAATGCCTTAACAACTCAGCTACCCCTACCCTTTCTTCTTCTTATTATTATGCTTTTTTTTTTTTTTTTTAAATAACGTACGATACAAGACTTTTTTTTATAGTCATTATGATTATTATTAAACTTCAGGTAGTTAACTTATAGTCTCGTCATTAGTCAAAGAAGTAGTTTATAATCAATGTCAGCTTGAGAGTTACTGCAATTTTTTTTTAATATAGGAAAAAGTACCACTAGTACAATGTAAAATGTTTAAATTCCACAGCATAACTGGTTTTGTGGCCAAGAATAACAAGATCTAAGGAATTCAACACACTAATAATTATAATGGTTTATACAGTTAATTAAAAAATACAATGGCTTTGACATACCCCTTTCAGAAGAAGCCATTTCTTTTTTTTCAGTCTTATTTTTTATTGATTTTTTACATTACTCAAATTTTTATTATTATCAGCTTTGAGATTATTATTATTATTATTGAAAATAATCCTATCCTTGTAGTAGATATAGTGTCCAATTTACCATCTAAGTCTGTACCAAAAAGGTACTTTACTGGGGTCTTGTTATATGTTGCTTCTAAAACTTGGTACCGAGAAAATATGAACCGTCATCCAGAACCATCACAGCCCTGAGCATTGCCAGAAGATATGGAACATAGATCCTAAATGTGTTCTTCATTGGGGACACAATGGGGAAACATGAAAGTACATCTTATATAAAATCGAACTGGAGTAAGATAAATCCTGTGTATAAATTTATTATTTTAGTCCGCAATTTTGTTACACGAAATTGAGAAGAAAATTCTGCTATGTATCTGTCCCCACTGGTCATCAGTGAAAACAAGTCCAAGGTTCCTCTGCCATGCTTCTTTGAGTGGATGCAGTGATGATCTACAATAGTCCAACAGAACTGCATGGATTGGAGGAAGGTTTCCCTTCAATGAGATGACATTCTACAAAATCATTTCAGCCTGTTATGTTCCTGTCTTTTTAGAAAATCATTGACTTTATGTCGAAGCTGTAAATATTTATAGAAATCTTGCTTATGAAAGCCAAACTCTTTCTACAAGTAGGAAAAGTCAGAGCTGTTTAAATAGTATCAAGCATTGCTTCTTCCATTTTTCAAGTAGCGAATCTATGTACTAAGGATGGGTTGAGATGTTATTTCATGTTTTGCATCATTGTTAAATGGCAAACATGTTCATTTTATAGGGTGACATAATTCCTCCTCGATGTGTGTCCACCTAGAATCACTGTAAGTGTGAACAGCTTTAAATTTGAGCTGCCTAATAATATAACTGCAAGTTTGATAGTTGTAGCCCACCATTGTCTCTGGATTTCACTCAGGTATTAAATGCTTTTCTTGGGAGAAACTTTCTTCAAACAAATGGATAAAGCTTCCTTATACATTTAAAGAATGCATAAAGATAACTGTATTTTGGTTATATATTCATTTTAATCAAGTTAATTCGACCCAAGGAGAAAATTTTGAGAGTCAGGATAATAGTTTTGCCGCTCCAAATTCTCTAAATATGTCTAATAGAGGTGGAATCGACGTCTCTGTTACAGACAAGGTAAAGCAAAATATCATAATGACATTTTGTTTTTTACACTTCCAATCTTAACTCCCAAAACCTTTTCGCTAAACTATATGACCTCCGCCAGCAGTTCAATTGCTAAGTCAAATAAAAGGGGCAGTGGACATCCCTGCGAAAAAAGCCATTCCTTTGTTGACTTCTGATGGAAGGTGACATATTTCTTCAAAATCAGCTGTATATCATAAGGCTAGCAGGGATAAAAAAATATATATATTTTTTAAAAGTTGGTATTTGGACCTATCTACTAGTCTCTGTCTTTTGATTAGAGCTCTAATTTCAGCTGAAGAAAAGGAGCTCCAATGTGTGATGCTCCCACCACCTTGCTTCACCTTGGGTATGGTGTAGAGACCTGCGCGGAACAGATTTTTCAGTCCCGCTCCTGCCCGCTCCCGCAAGATTCTGTCCCGCTCCCGCAAAAATATATATTATTTACTCCCGCCCGCAGTATTCAAGTTTTGTCCTGCTCCCGCCCGCAAAATCCTGCACGTAAACATATAAGTAGTTTTATTTTTACTGCTTCTTCCCGCTACTCTGTTATTTGTTTCAGTTGCTTCCCTTTTGAGTATATATAAAAAAGAAACGGAAAATAAATGTTTCGTTTTATCTGAGTTTGATTAACTGGAATGATGAACATGGACACGAACGAGGAGCTTTTCAGAACATAGAAATACACTCAGAACTGTTAGAAATAGGCTAATAATTTAGCAATGAAACAAAATAATAATAAACGTTGATTTGAAGTGGTCAAACAGAAAAGCATTTGGCCTAATACTGCTTCAGAACTGCTTCAATGTCCAAACATTGAACATAAGTTATCCTTATTTCTCAATAAATAAAAATAAGTTCCGACCTTGCCCCTGTAAGTTGTTTTTATTTTAATTTAGTCGTTCTTGTTGCTTTTGTGCAGTAGATAAATAATATAGTATTTGTTTTCAGTAAATTAATTTTAAGATAATTCCATTTTGCGGGAGTCCCGCAATTAATTTTATTTTCCGGCAACCCGCACATACATGAGGACCTTACCGACTGCACCCGCATTCACCCATCAAATCTTGTCCCGCGCCGCACTCTGTGCACTGGGAGTGCAGGTCTCTAGATGGTGTTCTGTTTGAATATTGGCCGAGAGAAATAGCTGATCTTTAGGGGAGGTTAGGGTAGCATTTTGGGGTGTGCTGACCCATGGCTGTATGGTAGGGTTGGGATCTGGAGTTTGGAGGCTAGGTCGGTGGCCTTGGGGTTTTTGCCTGCTGGGGCCTGTGTGTGACAGGCTTTTGTTTTCTGGTGCCCCTCTGTTATTTTTTTATATAAGAAAAGCTTGCCATTTTTATATTTGGCACTGTATCGACCATTGCTTTGTTTATTTAAATAGTTTATATTCATAAAATTTACAATCTGTTTTCCTGAAGCTGAGAAGGCAGGTTGGCTTGGGGTAGGTCCTCCATTTTAAAGCTGGTATGAAAACAGGAATAATGGATTTGCTTAAATTAAGAATAACACAACTTACAGTCTTCATGGATGTGCTTCATGGATGTGGTGTTCAGTATGGTGCGACAGTAATGAAGTGTATCTATGTTGGCTGTGTGTTTGTGTTGCTTCAGCAGTGAACCTGTTCTTATCAAAGAAACAAGTAATTGGCACAAGTTTAAATGTGTGCCAAGGAAAGATAGCATGACACCAAACGGAAGACTGCCAGAATAGTGTACAATGAAGTGAACAGCCGATGTTTTGACTGAATTTCTCTGTAAACCCACCCATAAGGACCTCGGTTATATATAGTCACAGTGTGATCATTTGCACCAACATATCTTAACATGTATTGCAACCTTAATCTTAACATTCTGTAATTTGTGTCCAGGAAAGTTGGATGACAAAACCCTCTCCTCACACTGTGCACAAAGTCTTCGATAAATGACAAATGCAAATCACAATTTTCTGTTCACACCTGCATACTGTACCAGTGACTGAGGAGACAGTAGCCTTGAACGGAAAGCGCTGATAAGACAGTGCGGCCAATATAAGTTTTAATATAATCAGAGTGTGGATAAATTTCGACTCACCCTTGATCTCTTTTTCTCAGGTGAACTTCACAGTAGACCAGATCCGTGAGATCATGGACAAAAAGTCCAACATTAGGAACATGTCCGTGATCGCCCATGTGGACCATGGAAAATCCACTCTGACCGACTCTCTAGTGTGCAAGGCGGGTATCATTGCCTCTGCACGAGCTGGTGAGACCAGGTTCACGGACACGAGGAAGGACGAACAAGAGAGGTGCATCACCATCAAATCAACGTAGGTTTCTATAGTGGCTTCAAAATCCATAAAATCCAGGACATTTATCACATCTCAAAAAAAAGAAAAAAAAAAAAAAACAGAAGTGCATCCCAAGTATTCTCTCCCAAATGTCATTGGCAGCTGATAAATTGTTCATCAACAGCTTCAACTAAATATTTACCCAAGTCATTAAACGAAAGTAGCACGAGTCTATATATTTTACAAGGCATTGTGTATTATGTTCAATGCAGAGCTATCTCTCTGTACTACGAGCTCAGCGACAATGACTTGGCCTTCATCAAGCAGTGCAAGGACGGATCTGGTTTTCTCATAAACCTGATCGACTCTCCGGGTCACGTGGACTTCTCGTCCGAGGTGACGGCAGCTCTGAGAGTTACTGATGGGGCTCTCGTAGTAGTAGACTGTGTATCAGGTATGACAGTGCTGGACTTCAGCAGGTCAATTCTCAAAAGGGTCATACGCAAATTTTGACTCCTGAAAATCCCCTGAAAAAAAATGTACCTACAACATCTGGAGTGCTTTGTATTTTATATACTGTATAAGATAAACTAAGTGAAAAGTGCTAGAATGTCAGTATTGTTTAAAATGTTATTTTGTAATGTAATGTCTAACAGCTCTCGAAAATTCTAAACAGCTTTTCTTCCAAATGTAAATGAATCCTGTTCTTGATGGTTTCCATGTCAGCTTTTAACAAAAACCATTACAAACTGTCCTTCAGGAATCTTATTTCTTGTTATTTTAACTGTACTTGTGCGTGTTCTCCAGGGGTGTGTGTGCAGACCGAGACCGTTTTGAGGCAGGCTATTGCTGAACGCATAAAACCAGTCTTAATGATGAATAAGATGGACCGTGCATTGCTTGAGCTGCAGCTGGATCCAGATGAGCTTTTCCAGACCTTCCAGCGCATCGTTGAGAACGTCAACGTCATCATCTCTACTTATGGTGAAGGAGAACATGGACCAATGGGCAATATCATGGTAACGTTCTAATTTATTTGCTTTTGGGGTCTTTATCATGTCTTGTCTTGCATCTACTACTTGTTTAACATATCTTGTTTTTCAACTAATCCCAGGTGGACCCTGTTGTTGGCACAGTCGGCTTCGGGTCAGGTCTCCATGGCTGGGCTTTTACCCTTAAGCAGTTTGCTGAGATGTACGTAGCCAAGTTTGCTGCCAAAGGTGAAAAGAAAAAAGGAGACATCTCACCGGAAGAGCGCTGCAAAAAGGTGGAGGAAATGATGAAGAAGCTTTGGGGAGACAAGTAAGTAAAGCAAACTTACTTTAGGTAGTAGAAAGGGATCCAAGGTTGAGATTATCAAAAACAATTGTGTGATAAATTGTAAATTGAGATGTATTATTATTATTATTATTAATATTCTGTAACTAATGTATAAAATAAATATAGGAAAGGCATTTTAAATGGATAAATCATTCTGTGATATTCTTTTTGGTTTTTCAGGTATTTTGATCCTTCCTGTGGAAAATTTTGCAAAACAGCAACAAATGCAGAAGGGAAAAAACTCCCACGCACTTTCTGCCAACTTGTGCTGGATCCAATTTTTAAGGTGTGCATTAAAGGAACAGTGATTAAATTCTCTTGGGATACATTTACATTACCAGCCTGAAGTGACTCAAATCAGATTTTTTTATGTGACACAGTGCTGATTTATTTTAGGGCTGTCTGAACGAACAAATCTGATGTTTTTCAGATCAGATCTGAGTCGCTTTCTTATGTGGTTCTAGATCAGATACATATCCGATCATATGTGGTCATGTGACTTGAATGAGAACGGACAGATCAGAATTCATGCGAATTTTTGACTCTGCATGCTTGGAGCACTTTGGGGAGCGCTGGGATTTCATAGCAGTGCTAGCTGCTAAACCTGCTAAAGCGAGGCATCCGGCTTTCTTCCATCGTCTGGGCCTCAACGAATGCAGCAGACTAACTGCTTACTGTACTCCCAAGCAAATTTTTTGTTAAAATCCCACCCATTGTTTGAAATGAATGAAAGGTCGCACAAACTCCAGAGGTGGTTTAACCCAGATGGTGTGAGCAAAGACATATCGATGGACACAGAGGACAGATGCGTCCACATTAGAGTGAGATAAAAGTCACTTGTTTTTATGAATGTGAAACATCAAGATGTGCAAATCTGATCTGGAATTAAACAATTTGACCTGCGTTTACATTTAGCAGACACTCTTATCCAGAGTGACTTACAAAAGTGCTTTGAAGTTTCTGCCATTGGATGGATTCTAGACTGGTAACTAGATTCAATCTACAATCAATCAAACACTGTTGAGAAGGATTTTTGTTTAGGGGGGTCTAAGAAACAGGTCTTTAGTTGTCGCTTTAGTCGTGGCTTGTAATGTGAACGTATCCTTGTAGTAGCTTCAGGACTTTTAAACTGATCAATTCAGAAATATGACAGAAAAATCCATAACTAAAAATTATTTTTAAAAATTATGTCTACTTCACTGGGTATGGATAGCTCTAGTGTGCTCCCTGTGAGCATGAAGTTTGGATGGGTTTCCTCCGGGTACTCTGGAGTTTAAAGAGATGCCCCTTTGAAATAGGCATGAGTATGTACAATACCTGTATACAATACATGTGATGAAATAGAACACAAAATAGTAGCTGGACAGAAATTCCCATGGTCTATCTTGCTGAACAAGAAAGATACCTGAAGTTCACTTTGAAATCTAATACAAGTGTTTTAAATATTGTTTGGAAAGGTGTTTGATGCCATTATGCACTTTAAGAAGGAGGAGACTCAGAAATTGATTGAAAAACTGAATATTAAACTTGATGCTGAAGATAAGGAGAAAGAAGGAAAACAATTACTTAAGGTAAGATGAACACTTAAATATCATTTAAACATTTTGCACCAGTATCTGTATGCTTTCAGTGTTTGTTTTTTGTGTGTGTGTGTGTGTGTGTGTGTGTGTGTGTGCCATGTACAGGCAGTGATGCGCCGCTGGTTGCCTGCAGGTGAAGCTTTGCTCCAAATGATTACCATCCATCTACCTTCCCCGGTCACAGCCCAGAAATATCGCTGTGAACTGCTGTACGAAGGCCCAGGAGATGATGAATCAGCCATGGGTAAGTAGGAAATCAATTGCAAAGTCATAATTCTACAATTTTAACTGACCGTCAAATTTAGAGCAACTGTAAACCATGTCTTTCATCCTTAACCTTCTTAGGTGTCAAGAACTGTGATCCTAAAGCTCCACTGATGATGTATGTCTCCAAAATGGTACCAACAAGCGACAAGGGCAGATTCTATGCTTTTGGTCGTGTTTTCTCTGGCGTTGTCGCAACAGGGCAGAAGGTGCGCATCATGGGCCCAAACTATACCCCGGGAAAGAAGGAGGACTTGTACTTGAAACCTATTCAAAGGTTTGTTTCCAAGTTATACATCCAATTACCCACCAAGTGGTGCAGCAGGAAAGTGTTTGATCTGTTGTGAAGCGATTGTGAGTTTGAATCCAGATGATCCGTGGTGGCTCTCTGGAGAGATCGAAGTCTCTCTTTCCCCTTTTTACGCACTGCGAGCATCTCTGAGCTCAAGTATGTGGAAGAGTGTAGGTAGAACTTTCCTATAATGGTGTTATGCTCCCCTGCCCTGAGATGTACAGTAGCATGAGCAGGAGTTTTGCTGGCTTTATGTGCCTCAACAGAAGCAAGTCTTCCTAATTTATAGCTGATGTTTGATATGGAGAGACGTGTAGTGGATGGGAATTGGCAAATGACCAAGAAAATGTGACAGGGTAACAAAAATGCAAAAAAATAAAAACCCTGACTTTAACCAGCGATCATTTTGCCCGCAGGACCATCCTGATGATGGGCCGTTATGTTGAGCCAATTGAAGACGTGCCATGTGGAAACATCGTTGGACTGGTTGGAGTCGATCAGTTTCTGGTGAAGACCGGTACCATTACCACCTTCGAGCAAGCTCACAACATGCGAGTGATGAAGTTCAGCGTCAGTCCTGTAGTGAGGGTGGCTGTGGAGGCCAAGAACCCAGCTGATCTTCCCAAACTGGTAGAAGGTCTTAAACGTCTGGCCAAATCTGACCCTATGGTTCAGGTGAGAAGTTTTGTATTTGGATCCTGTTCAGACTGGAAGGGCTGAGATTACAAGCCTGCATCACAACCCTACTAGCATACTTTTATGCATATGTCTCCTTTCTCTTGAAAAGGTAGATGTTGTACAGTAGTTGTTAAAAACAAGGTGACAAAACAAACTTAAAAAAAAGTGGCAGTTCTTTAGCTTTTGTTTCTCTATGTCTAGTGCATCATTGAAGAGTCTGGTGAGCACATTGTGGCTGGAGCAGGAGAGCTTCATCTGGAGATTTGCTTAAAGGATCTTGAGGAAGATCATGCATGTATCCCCCTGAAGGTAATGTGACCACTAATGCAAATAGTATACAAATATACAGAGTAATGATTTGTAGTTGATTAAAGGTAATATCGTGTATTACATATTAATACAAGGGTCGTTCAAGTCAAATGGAACGCCTGATCCTTGAACATTGACAGATAACTTGTCCCCAGCTTGCGGTAGAGACGGATCTGTCTGTGGAAACTGTACACACAATCGTTCACCAACACCACTTGCACACATCACTTTCTGCTGTACAGTCTTGACCGTGCTCTAAGCCATTTCTACATGTTCAGACCCTTAAAGTTTCCCATATAAAGCAGGCGGTATGATCAGTATTTAACTTTAATGCTACCTAACTTAATCCTAAATCTGTAGCACCAACATATTGTACATCCACATAAAAGAATTACTGACCTTTGGCTGGCTGTCTTTCCAGAAATCAGATCCAGTGGTGTCGTATCGTGAATCAGTGAGCGACGAATCCGACCAAGTATGCTTGTCCAAATCTCCGAACAAGCACAATCGTCTGTACATGAAGGCTCGTCCCTTCCCAGATGGCTTGGCTGAGGATATCGATAAGGGAGACGTGACAGCTAGGCAAGAACTTAAACAGAGGGCTCGCTACCTGGCTGAAAAGTATGAATGGGAGGTCACAGAGGCTCGTAAGATATGGTGCTTTGGACCAGATGGTAATGGACCCAACATTCTTGTGGACATAACGAAGGGAGTACAATATCTGAATGAGATCAAGGATAGCGTGGTGGCTGGTTTCCAGTGGGCGACCAAGGAGGTGAGTTAAGCTGAGTAGCAACATATGCACACGAGTTCACAGCATACAAATGGTGCCAATGCAATTCTTATATAGTATACAATCAGACAGCATTTCATATTTCAGGCCAACAAGTGCGGTTAGTACAACATTAGGACAATTTGCATGAACTTGCAAACTTTCTTTAGGGGGCACTTTGCGAGGAGAACATGCGGGGAGTGAGATTTGACATCCATGATGTCACACTGCATGCTGATGCCATTCACAGAGGAGGTGGGCAGATCATCCCTACAGCCCGTAGAGTTCTGTACGCCTCTGTACTGACCGCACAACCACGACTAATGGAGCCCATTTACCTGGTGGAGATTCAGGTAAATTCAGCATTTTCTGTTAATATTCGATAATTATAATTAATAGCTGGTACCAGGAACTTTTATTCAACTACTACTAATTTTAAGATCTAATAATTGTTCTGACTAAACATTGCAATAGCATGGTTTGTACCTTTTGTGTAAATAGTATTAAAAATATGCCATTTACCTAATTAGTTCCAACAGACATCCTCATATTCTTATTACAGGGGACTTTAAAAGTCCCAGACTTTCGAACATCCGAGTTACGAATTTCCACAGATACGAATGGACCATGGTTCTACAAACATTCGTAGACGTGAACAGATCACGGAAGTAGCTCACGTGTATTGTATAAAAAATAGACACTGCAGTGCACTAGAAACCAATATTTACAATTATACACAATATTTTCAGTGTGTAAGTGAATGTATCCAATGTCTAAAATCCAGTATATTTTATGTGCACGCGTGTGGGAGAAATGAGTCAGTTTCAATGAATCAATCTGGAAGCATGATGATAGAAAATGGGTGTCCTGTAAAGCTGTCCTGATATTTTGTAATCCTAATTTCGAGTTCATAGTCCAGTACAGTGGAAAACAGCTATGAGACAATATGGCATCTGGGATTTCCCTCACATTTCACAAGGTTCATTTGCTTAGACACTGTTACGGTTTTCGGCCACATGATGGCAGTGTGGGGAAACGGGATGGCGATTTAGTCAAGTGAATGATATGCTTTTACATTGTCAATTTTGTCAAAGGCGTAGAAGACTTACTTTGTCTGACTTAAGAACAAATCCAACCCACGAACATTCTCTCGGAATGAAACCCGTTCGTAAGTCAGGGACCACCTGTATGATTAATATTATGTATTGATGAGAATGTGTTGCCACATTTCATGTATACTGTATAATACACAGACACATAAAAGGCCTAAATTCCAACCCCATTTCACCACAGCATTAGTTCCAGTTCCCAATTAAAAACTGTCACGACAAACTAAAAATACACGCAAATTACAATGTAAACAAATATGAATTAGACCATCTATCATTAACAATATGTTTTAAGAGTCAAATCCAAAATATAAAAGCAAAGTGCTGTACAATATTCTGTTAATAATTAGCACTTCTGGAAACTCATTGGTCATTTTTAAAGGTGCATTTTAGGTGACAGGTAATGATGATGCACAACTTGCCCAATTTACCAATATAATTAGTATAATACATTTACATTCTGGCAAAAGTGAAATAAAAAAAACGGATTAAATTATTACTTAACCCAGTTTGAATAAACACTTATTCATGTTCCCTGTAGTGTCCAGAGCAAGTAGTTGGTGGCATCTACGGTGTTCTGAACAGGAAAAGAGGCCACGTCTTTGAGGAGTCTCAAGTAGCAGGAACACCTATATTTGTCGTGAAGGCATATCTTCCTGTAAACGAATCATTTGGTATGTTTATCTTCAAAACAAATATGTATCTACTGCTATATGCCATCTCTGGGTTTTTAATCTTAAAAAGTGATTCGTCTACAGGTTTCACAGCAGATCTGAGGTCCAACACAGGTGGCCAGGCCTTCCCTCAGTGTGTGTTTGACCACTGGCAGATCCTTCCAGGAGACCCATACGATGCCAACAGCAGGCCCTCACAGGTTGTAGCCGAGACCCGCAAGCGCAAAGGCCTGAAGGAGGGCATCCCCGCTTTAGACAACTTCCTGGACAAACTATAATTTCTCACAGATTAAAAGGTTTAAAGAGCATTTAGTCATTTGGTAGCCCTCATTCTTTCAATGTTGCATATCTACAAGCCTACGTATATGGAAATGTATATGTACATTAAGATTAATAAGAGCGTTACTTGAGATTTCCACACTGTCAATGTTCATAGCAAATAAAAACCGAGCACCTTAAGGCTGTGTAAAGTGTCTGAAAGCCGAGCCTTAATTTTGTTTTGCATGTTTAAAATATATATTGAAAAATAATAAATAAATCACACAACAGCATAAAAGGTATTCAGATAGACATCATAGACATCATTTACTGTGTTTTGCTGCATATGTTTAAATGGCACAATTCGGGTCAAAAATAAGCATTTGGAGTACAATCATCTGAAATCAATACATATTATTATAAATAACTATATGGAATTGCACCCATCTGTTCTCTTCATTGACACCATCCAAATCTGGCACAAAAGTCAAAACGCAAGTACAAGGATCGGTTACTATAATTTCAAATACAATAACCAGTCATTTAATAAATACAAAAGCGCAAATGTTGTAAAAATGAACAAGAAGTGAATTAGGAGGGGGGAGAAAAAAAAGTTACATAAAGAGGGCTGAGGCCTGCAGATAGCAGAGCTAAGCCCGCAAATGAAATCCTAAAATGAAATATGGCTTATACGGTAGAATTCATCGGTTTTAAAAGGAGATTAATTCTTCTATCTAAGCATTTCTAATAAAAGAAAAAAAATGGAAAATATGTTTAACATTTTGAAAACACATATTTATTCATTCATTCATTCATCTTCTGTACCGCTTTATCCTTGATCAGGGTCGCGGGGGGCCTGGAGCCTATCCCAGGAGACATTCGGGCACAAGGCGGGGTACACCCTGGACAGGGTGCCAATCCATCGCAGGGCACACACACATACACACATTACATATTTAATGCTTTTTTTAAAAATTTGTGCCATTGTCTATTCTAAAACCAGATTACTTTTGTTCAGACTTGAAAATCAGCTGGCTTTCAACCCACTATTACCACCACTGGATTAAATTAATAATAGTCAGGATTACAGTATGCTGGAAAAGTAGACATTTTGAACTCACAGCAAAGATGGAACTGGTTTTGCACTCAGGAGCTTCTTGGCTTTTAAAATAGCATATATGAACAAGTTGGCAAGTCACTTGCTACAGTTGTGCTTATTATACAGTTTTCATGAATTTATACAGTTTGGTGGTATACAGGTGGCATTTTCTCAACTTCTCTAAGCCTAAAGGCAGTGAAAAGATACTGGTGATATTTTAGTGGACATCCACATCCACAGCACATACAGGCAAATCTCAGTGCGCTTTAGCTTTTTTTTATTATTTTTTATTTTTTATTTTTTTAAGACTCACTTGAGTAATTTGCTTCCTTCCTTAGTGTTTAGATTTGCACTTCATCGCTTGGTTGACTCAGCATTTTGGTCAAGCTACAATGAAATGCCCTAAAAAAAGTGATCATGTGCTTTATGACATATTAGAAAGCATAGATAACTTATTTCTTAGAAGACATGGGAGTTTCAGCATGTAGCCATTATTAAAAAGTACATTTTAGGTTGCATCTAAGTGAATTAAAAGTGCCAGCAGAAACCATGACTTGGTTTCTAGTTGAAGCTGGTGGCAGAAATTTCTGTGTTTAATAGGACCTGGCCTGCTAGCGCTTTATATGTTGGTGTACACCTTGGAACAAAAACAACAAGAAATATCATCAGCTGAATTCAGAAAACCAAAATCAAATGCACGAAGATAGAAAACAATTAGAAATTTGATGACAAGTGTCACGCTGGCGTCGAACCCAACCAGGAAACCTGTTTCACAGTGTATCCCCCTGGGCTAAGAGCCCTGTTTTGACTATTTTGACTTTCAGGTCTAAGCATTGCTGTGAAACCAGCTTATGTAGCACCGTTTTAAAAAATGCAAATGTCTAAGTGGTACAAGATAGTACAGAAGTTTCACAAAACTCAGAAAAGGAGGGGGGGAGGGGGGGTGTTATGTGCATATATATATATATACACATACATATATACACACACACACACACACACACATAATGTCATTGCATCATGGCTTGATTATGTCTCCACCAACCTGAATAGCCCAAATCAACCAAATCTACAAAAAAACAGCTACTCACTGCAGCACAACATTGTGACCCCAAACATTATGCAATAAAAGAAATTCATTGAAACAGATACTGAGTTGTATGCTTCCCACTCAATACAAAAATTATGTACACTCCTGAATTTTTGAAATATAAAGGTCATCGTTGAGGTTTTGAGGTGATTGATAAAAAAAAAAAATGCGGCTTAAATAGTAAAAAGAGGGGAAAAAAAAAAAGGTTCACATACAAATACACGCGGGTCCATAAACTAGTCCCAATGTGTCTTAAGTTCCCAGTCCCTCTGCTTGATGAATTGTTTGATGAGTTCTCCCAGTCAAGAAGGCAATGGGTATCAGTCACTGTTAAAAAGAATTCCTTAAAAATGTAGTCAGACATTGACAGGTTTCTGAAAATCATCAGATTGCAACTAACCTTGTTTTTTCCATGTGGATATTAGCTACCATATTAGTAAATAATATTAAACTGAAATTGAAGAGTTTATTTTTAAGCACAGCCCATGGCAGTTTGCCTGATGACTAGGGAGACTGAAACGGTGACTTAATCTAGCGAGATAATGTCTGAAAGTGATGAGGATCCTCCGGTGATGACACCTGTTTCGTGGCTGGAGCTTCCTCGATGTGAAGTTGAATCGTACTGGACAGATGAGGACATGAGACTGGAGCTGCTGGTGCCACTCTGAATGCTGCTGGACAGATTCTCCAGGAACACTGGGGTCCGGTAATGCTAAAAGAGAACGGCAAGCATGTTAGAACTAGTGTTTGTGTATAATAATCAGATCTCAATGGTTATAAAATAAAAAAGGAAACATACCCTATTTAAAGATAACAGTTAAAAACTTATCGTAATGGTTAAAAATCTAAATATCGGAAAAAAAACCTCTATACATGTCTTTATATGGAATAATATTAGCGGAAAAAAATCTGTCAGCAAACCTTTCTACTAATTAAATAATACAGTACAGTTCTTTATTTTGGATTTATGGACTCCAATAGACAAGGACCACGTACCTGGGAGTCTGCTTGAAGTAACGAAAATAAATCAAGACCTATACAAGAAAGGAAAAAAAAAAAATCATAATGAGACAACCGTTTGCAACAAACTAATATATTTGTAAATAGATGTGATTGGACCACAGAAACAGTGGTATACCTGGCATATCAGTGGGAATCGTGGCCAGTGTTGTATGGTGGAATGGAACTGCATAGTCTGCAATGGAGGAAGTCAAGTAGGAAGCCTCCAGAGGCTGTACATTTGACACTCGAACCGTTGATGGCTGATAGGTCAAAACCCTGAAATGAGGGAGGGGGGGGGGGGGGGGGGGGGAAATGATAGAAAATGTCCTCCTGCGTTTCCAATCTTTCCGGAACCTCACGGTACCTAACGCTGCGTCTCACCGGGAGTCAACCGCGTAGGTGAGATAGGGGATAATTATTAGTTTTATTCTATAATATAAATATAAAGTGCTTGAAAAATCTATTTGCATTACTGGCCAGTGGACTCAGAGACGGGGTGAGAAACGCCATAAGGTCATGTTTATTTGATTCCCAATTATGGGGATCACATCTTAAAAACAAAACCTGATTCGACAAAAATCGGCAGCAGCAAATCGCTCGGTTCTATAAAACACAGCGTACGCTCTCTCTTGTGTATTCATTTAATAAAGTCACTCTGTTATTTTAACTCTGTTAAAAGCGCTATATAAATAAAATTGAATTGAATTATTTATTTTTTACATTTTATTTTACTTCCGTTTCTTTTTATTGGTCAGTTGGTTTATTGTGCATGTAGTCATTTTAAATATGAATCATTTTATTTGTTTTAATTAATTATAATGATTAATTTTAATGCTTTTAAACAATTGTTTTGCATTCAGTACTCCCGAAATTATTTCTATAACTAATGAACAAATATTTTCTTGTTATTTGTTTTGTTTAATTGAATCAATAAACTATGAACATATGCAATGGTAATGCAAGTTCATTATAATCGATGTATTTACTACCTAATAACTGAGTCACTAACATACTGTACGCATGAAAGATCTCACATTGACTGAAACGATATGCAAAATTACTTCGTACACAAATTTCTTCTGACGTTATTATTAGTATAATATAATTTCTGCTGATATATACAACACTCCATATAACTGGCATTTTGTTACCATTGAGTATGTATTAGATTTTTTTTTTTCTGACAGCAGCAAAATGAAAAACACATATCAGAAGCATAAACGCCACCACTAACCCTTTGCTGCTATGCATCTCCTCAGATTTGGACATGTACAAGCAGCGCTTTTTCAAGGGAGGGTCGGGTTCGGCTTCTTCGTCTGATGAGCTTTCCAGCGTCAGGTCGATCACATCAGCTTTTTTTGTACTGCTGGGCTCTGAGTGAGGAACGACCGCACTCGGACGCAAAGGGGCTGGGTCTGAAAAAATAAAATAAACAGCGGTTAAAATAGTGATCAAAGATTATGTAAAATCACACTTGCCAATTTATTCATTTATCTATTGATCTTTCCTTTTCTCTAGTTTCTCCTAGCCTACTTGCTTTTTTACTTTCTGTTCTGAGCAGAAATCTATAAGACGACCATAAAAGAAAAATACAAAAGAAAATGAAAGATTATTAACTCTTGCAAAAATAATCCTGTTTGCCTCAATGTGTGTGTATATAAATAAATGTAATCAATGATCATTAACTTGCCCAATTTAAAACATCTTAACTGCTGATTTCGATGCCAGTCAGAATACACATGATTAGCTGGAAACATTTATATTTATGGCTTTAAAACGACTTTAGCAAATTATTCCTTGCCTCTAAAGACATTACGGATAATTGCTATTGACTTAATACAAAATTGTAAAACACAGAACATAACCAATGATTAAACTATTGCTGTTACCAGATATTTTTTTCAGGGAGAACCGGTGCTTTAAATAAACAATCTGTTTAAATAAACCCTGTGAAATGAGGTGAATTCAAAGCTAATTTCTGACAGAACATACACTCAATTTTGGGTAAACATGGAGATGACACTTTCAGCGTCTCCTTCTTTGGTCTCATTGGGCACCAGGTCCCGTCCTCTTGGAACTTGATTTCGTCCACATCTGTGCAGTCATTTAATATTTCCATAAAGAGCCTAATAAGAGCGCACAAGTTAATTAGTATAATTAAATACGCTGAAACAACCTCAAGTGAGCTGTGAAGGTGTAAAAAAATGTCACCAGGCTAATATAAATGGAGAGGTATTCACCCATCAATGATTAGACTCTCGTATGCTGCTTTCTTGTCACACACGGGGCAGATCCAGGTGGGCTTCTTCTCGTTCATCTGCAGGTAGAGTGCGGCGTCGAAACACTGGAGATGAGAGCAGGTCACGGCTCGACAGGGCACCGTCAGGCGCATTTTTCCAAGCTGGGTGAAACCGAATGAAATTTAGAAAATAACTGACTTGGGTAAAGAACACTTTAGGGGCAAGATAGTATTAAATAAAACCTTTTCAGGACTTACTGGGCACATGAGTGAGACTCGCAAGCTGGTTGTCGCTATTTCACTGTCGGGATCTGCGGTGAGCTTTTCTTTTACTGGCACAGAGAAGGAAAATATCACATTGTAACTAAATAAATAATTGTAACCACACAGCAGCCAAAGACCATATACAAAACAACGACAGGAATTAAAACTAGGTAATTATTATTATTATTGTTGTTATCTTAAAAGCAAGCAGAGCTCACTAAGTGCTCTCGAGTGGTCGGGGTTCCTGATTCCCTTCATTCTTAATCTCTGTAGTAACAACGGTGATGTCAGTTGCCGCACCAAATACACAGACATGGAGTAAGTCTGGAAAACAGTGACAGGTGTGTAAGCTGTGAAGAATGGTAAGAATGTCACTGACGTGATATGAGAAAGCAAAAGCTGATGCTAAAATTACCTTTCCAATTTCTGGCGCCCACGTGACTGATATCTGATTGGGGACAGCAGAGGATAGTCTGACAAGAGATGTGATGTTCAAAGGTCTGCCTGGTCTCTTCTGCTCTACCCCATTTTTAGGAGGCGGCGCATAGCCCTAACACATAAAGAAGCACCTTATAAAACACTTTTACACATAATACCTTGTCATCCTGATCAAATATTACACTACAAAAGTATTTGCATATTAAAAACGTCTTGCATTCAAACTGTGCAATGAAAATCACTGGCATGTAAATACTCACTGGGAGAGGAAAGAGCTTCCCATTGACTTTGATGCAAAGACTATTGGGATAGTTGTCCTCTTGAGGGCAGCTAGTCTCTGAAAGGCAGAAGCTGACAGCAAACACAAACGGTTATTCCAGTGTTCATTTGTAAACGTATTCAGAACTCATAACGATGAGCGAGATCACACCGGACGTCTTACCGGAGTTGTATTTGAACCATATAATCTCTTCTGCCACCAGGAAGAAAATCCCTTTCGACAATGAAGAAAGGAGAATGAAAAACACATGCGGTGTAATAAACCAGGACTAAATATTTATTTAAATTAGGTCCTTACCGTGAAATGCAAACTTCCCGCACTTGCTGTGGGGTCAAGGCAAAAATAAAGTATTTTTCTTGATGGAACCTCTGAACAGTACTGGCTCCTGTATGTAAAATATAAAAGAAAAAAAAAAACATACATATACAGTACATATTTAGTTTTTTTAATTAATCCAATAATTAACCTGAGTTGAGATTTTTTTTAAATGACTATGCAAAATCTAATTGATTGTAAGACTTTGTATAAATAAAATGCATTAGATGCATAATTAAAGAAGAAAATAATTAATCTAAACCTAGATCTCCTTACGCAGTAGGAAATCCAGGCATTTATAAATTTGAAAAGACATTTGGCAAGCTATGCAAAACCTGGCCCAGGTCTTAAACTAAAACAAGCTAACCTAAACTTGATGGTTTAATCAAAACGTCCAACACGTCATAAAACGGCAGAGACTTCATCTGGACATCCGGGTGGACAGGAGGCATGAGCGGTGTCGGCTGCTGCATGTTCATCCTGGGCTTTGGGTCATGTAACGCAGCCGAGTTAACAGGCACCAAGTGCTGATGATGACGAGGCGAGTCTGACGGACTAGCACCAAAAGAAAGGTCCAGGCTCACAACTGGTGAGCTCTCTTCAGAGTCTAGGTATAAATTTATGCTTGACTTTAGACAGTCTTGCAGAGCTGTCTGCTCTAATGTCCTCGGGTATCTCCGGCGATAAAGGTCCTTGATTTTGAGCTGCACGGCAGGGCTACAGTCACTCTTTAGCAAATGCAAAGCTCTCAGCAGAAGTTCATCTTTGCGACCACTCTTGTTCCTTCCGGCAAAACCTAGCAGTACCTGGAGCTCCGAGACGCGGAAACTTGATATCATATTCTGAGAAGGACAAAAACAAAAAAAAAACAAAGAGAATGCAAATCAGTGTGACAAAGGCAGACAGTAAAAACAGGGTCGAATGGCAGGTCCTAGAACATGTCTGTATACAGTGAAAGTGAACATGCACTAAAAGAATGATGGATTTTCATGATAAATCAAAGTACTGGATGTTGCATTTTAAAATGGATGTATAAATCAATAATCAAAATTTGATTCTTTGCTTTAAACACAACCAAGATTAATTATAACGTTACCAATCTAAACAAGTATTATTTTGACTGAAAACAAAACCTAAGAGACAGACTTGAACCAAACCAGGTTCAAATTTAGGTTTCAGCAAAACAATTTAAAATATTTCTCAATTCAACAAGATCAAATGACATTCAATATATATGCTGTCCATAATTAATTTGCTCATAATTTTTTTTTATTCTAGAAAAACAAAATCCTAACATCCTGATTGTTCATGCTAAGAATAATTCCAGGAACAGCGGAATAAAAACTGGAAATTGTAAACCGCACATACAGGGATTACTTTAAAGTCAAGAACTTTAAGTCAGAAAAAGCCAACTTTATTCTGTATACAGGGATGCAGGGGGCCTGGAGCCTATCCCAGGGCACGAGGCAGGGTACACTCTGGACGGGGTGCCAATCCATCACTATGGCCAATTTGTGAACGCCAATTCACCTAATGGGAGGAAACTGGCAAATCCGGAGAAAAGCCACCAAGCAACCCCGTGCACACAGACCCAAGGTGGGAACAGAACCCAAGACCCTAGAGGTGCAAGGTGACAGTGCTAACCACTATGCCACCGTGCCGGCTAAGGACAGATTAATTTTCTTGATTCGTATATATTTTTAACATTATAATAATAATTTAAAAAAACGAAAAGATGTGAAACAATGACAAGGGACAATTTCTAAACACGTGAATTACAGAAGACTTATTTCAACATTTATCCGATTATAAGTTTATTCTAATCTGATACTGGACACTTTAAGCAAGAAAACATATTGGTGCTTTAAAGGTATTATTATATTATTAATATTAATACTAACAGTAACACTAATAATAGCTAGACAGGAGCATACGTCAGCTAGCTTGTTATCTATAGCCAACTGCTTCTATTATCGTCTCGTGTCTACTTCTAAATTAATATGCATTTCAAACAAACAAACAAATACACAAGTTAACCTACTACATAAAGCCTAAACAGTTACATAGACATCTCCAAGGAAACAGTGTTACGTTAGTTAGCTACTGAGCTAAAATGCTAACAGACAATAACAAAAGATTGAGCATGACATTCCCCCATAAACAGTCATTTTCAGAATGTTATAAATCTCTTAAATCAGTATTAAATGACAAAAAAAGACTCTAATGAGAACTGAGCAGTAAAACCAAAAACGCAGACTGATAAAGACATGTAGCTGAAGCCCAAGCACCTTGATAGCTAGCGAAGCAGCTGGAAGCTAGCAGGCTAGGCGGCTAGTGCTAGCAGTTTAGAACAGGTCCGGGCTTCATAGTGTCGACTCTCTGGCCTACCGACTGCGAAAAAAAACAACATGACGCTCCTTAGGCGATAAAACGATGCTTATTGACTGTTTTTGGGTTGTTTATAAAGAAATAAAACGAGAACAGGTAAAACCTAGCAAAGAAAACTTTTAAAAACTCCGACGACTGCAAAGCAGCGGCCAGCTATCAGAACACTTTCGCCTACCCGTAACTCCTCAACATCCGCCATTTTCTGGCTGCGTTCATCCTGCCCGAGCGCGATGTTGACCCACGTGACCTGGTCAAGCCTGAGCGCCTGCCTGTATAACCAGGGTCGCGTCCCAAACCGCGCGTACGGAAGTGCACTAGAGTAATAAAATTCAACACTCACTCACTCGTCTCCTATACCGCTTTATCCTGTATTCAGGGTCACGGGGACCTGGAGCCTATCCCAGGAGGCTTGGGGCACAAGGCGGGGCACACACACATACACTCACACACTACGGGCAATTTGGGAACGTCAATTAGCCTAATCTACATGTCTTTGGACTGTGGGAGGAAACCGGAGTACCCGGATGAAAC
>JAQMYK010000014.1:17074301-17118857 GCA_030014345.1 Clarias buthupogon | reverse complement strand
TGGCGGTCGTATTAAGCATTTCACTGCATTTCGTACTGTGTATGACTGTGTATGTGACAAATAAAATTTGAATTTGATTTGATACCTGTATTACCACCTGTTAAGATTTTTTTTTTTTTTCATTTGGAAAAATCATTACAGTCATTATGGCCACTTGTTTAGTCTTAAAAATAAAAGGAATAATAAACATGGCTTGATCATGTTTTGTTCTGGCCGTGAAAAATTTCAGTAATTATAATGGTAATTATACAGTATCATTAGAGTAGTGTGCATAGCCGTCTATAGTGGTGTGTAATTAATTGATTCTTATATTGCAGGACTTTTAAAAGCTTGATTCTGATTGATTAGTAAGTGTTGGACAGTAGTTCACTTGTATTGGAATCATAATTGCAATTTATTGTGCTTGGGTTCTAATCTAGCTTCTATAACAACATACAATCACACATATTACATGTGAGTGAATTAAGAGGTGCCCTACAATGGATCGGGAACCTGTCCAAGGTGGACACCGCCATGCACCCCTGTACACAATAATCTGCAGTTTTAAGTTTACTAGCCATGGGAAAGTCTCAAGAACAGTTTCTTACTTTTCAGCTGTTTTTTACTTTTTTTTTGACCCCAAGACAGAAAAAAGTTGAGGCTCGTGACAGAACAGCTGTTTATAGTGGCTGTAATACAAGTGGTAACAGGAATTAATTTACAATGTGTTAAACATACAGTGTGTTAGTTTGGCCGAAATGCTTTATATGTGGAATTAAGCACTAAAGGTTTTACTTAAGGGAGGTTAGTAAAAAATACTTTTTGGTGTAGTAACAAATCACTACACTGTAATTACTACATAGTAAATTTTTAAGAGGACTGTAATTTATTTCCACTTTAAACATGGCAGTTTTTATTCTTATATCAAATCACTTGATTATATTTGTAATCTTTTATTGGTTTTATTTACAACCCTCCAGGGTTGGGGTTCGAATCCTGTCTGTGAGTTTGCATGTTCTCCCCGTGCTTGTGGCTTTCCTTTGGATACTCCAGTTTCCATGACATGCAGGTTAGGTTAACTGGTGTTCCCAAAATGCCTATAGTGTGTGAATGACAATTGGGATCAAGCTGGCAACCCGACTCCTTAAGTAAGTGCCACAGAAATGATGGATATCTCCAGGGTGGGGAATACACTTCGCCCGACGTGCCGGATGGCATGTGGACAGACCAGACCCCCCCCGCCCAAACCAAATAATTCTATAAAGTAATGACTATAACACCCAGTTGCTTGGTAAAGTTGAAAGTAGTACTTTATTTCTAATTATGCTACAAGTTAATGGCAAAACAAACAAACAAAATCTTTCACCTGTTTTTTTTTTTTTTGTACTTTTTTTAACCCCTGAGCACCACAATCCAGCTTTCCCATAATGCACTGGATTATCCAAACAAAATAAAAAGAGGAATAAAAGAAATGTTTTGAAGCTTCATACACAGCGAAAAAAAAAAAAAATCTAAAATCTACCGTCATAGCATTGTGTACATATTTAACAAAGTAAACATAGTTTTGTAAGCACATGAGTGAATTTTTTTTTCTTTTCTTTTAAACATTCAACAAAATGATTTCATCTTTGTTAACAAGCTTTCTGATGGTGAACAGTTTCTCTAGCAAAAAGCTTTGGTTCTTACAAGAATCACATCGACTCATGTTCTCGTTTCACAGTCAACAAATACTGAGAAACTGAGTTGCACAGACATCTCTGCAGATTAGAGATGAGATGTGAAGTGGCAGCTATGTGAAAAGATTTAAACTGTGCCATTGATGAGGAATAAAAATGTTTTAAAAAAGATAGGGAAAGTCTGTTAGAGCGACATCACATTGTGACAGCTGTGTGTCGACTGTGCCCCGTTCAGAGTTCCACATATTCCCTTCAGTTTTTGTTTCTATACAGTGATTTTTTTTTTTTAAATATGGTCGTGATCTTATGTGATGTTGTGCTAAATTCAGGACACGTTTTTACATTCTTACGGCATAACAAAGGCCTGAACTGATTATCTGATCATGTTTAAATATATAATCTGAGCTATTTTCACGGCAAAATGTGGATTCAATTAATTTCAGATGTGAGGATCGATGTAAAAAATTATACATATATTTAACATCAATTGATGTAATTGAAATATTCAGCCTTGAATTTAATTTTTATATTTATAGAGCACTTGCAGATCTCAAATCCAAAAAATTATGGAAGTCTTTCTAAGGAGAAAAACAAGCTTTTTGGGTTTGCAAAAATTTTTTTTTTTGCAAATCTAATGAAACATATGTTGGAATTATAATGATTATTTCATTTTATATGACGGTCATATACGTCTTTTTTTGTTGTTCTTGCATTTAGGGTTTAACCGTGACCATCTTAACACGGTGAATAATTTTTTGTGATCAGGGTATCCGTAATTGGAAACCACACCTTTGGTCATGATTTAAGTTAATGTAATGCTGTGTATGCAAACAGTGATTCAAGTAAACACTGGAATTGAACAATCTGCCAAAAACCACTGTGCATATACAAACGCTAAAAAAAAAACTAAAAAAAAACTAAACAAAACTGGTTGTTATTGGTTGTAGCTTTTCCTATGAAGCTGTACAGACAGCATTTTGGCGCAGAATAACTTCTGTGGTACACCAATGATTCAGATCATTGATATCACTTACAAATCCATGACTATTAAATAGCTCAGAATAGATTGTGTAAATATAATAAAATCCTTCTGGCATTTCTTTTTTTTTCCCCCCACACACCTCAAAATGCCACAGACAAAAATTTTACAGGCAATGCAAATTACACCGTTTCAAAGCCCTGTGTCGTCCGCAGACCTATATTTCTATATGTGTCGTGTTTGATGCTTGAACCCTAAACGTTAAACTTAAAAACGGGCAATTGTGGTCATGTTTGTTGGCACAGTCTACAACAAATGAGGTAGATGCGTAGTAATATACTTCCCTTCTTTGGTATTATAATAATACAAAAAAAATAAAATAAATCCAGTGATCTGTTGAAACAAAAACTTTGATTTTCAAGTGGCTTCACAAGAAATGAAATAAAATGAGGTATACCTTGTAATTCATCATCAATTACACGTATGTACAGGTACAATTGTGAGGTATCTGGCTGCGTTTAAAATAAACTTTTTTTTTTTTTAAAAGAAAAAAAGAGAATTGATCCATGGAGCTGCTGCAACGATGCAACTCAGGATTGTAGAAAAAAAGAAAAAGAAAAACAGTAACAATGAAAATTATTATAATAATAAATAGAATTTGAACTTATATGCTTTACAAACTTCTGAAAAAAAGGATAACAACAACAACAACAACAACAACAACAAATCCTTAAATTCTCCTTAAAGACAAAAATAAAAATGGAGAAAAAGCAAAGGTAACAAGAAGAGAAATCAGAAATCAGACTCGACTCACAATAAAAGATATATTCTTATCAATTACTGTTTTGGGGTGTGTGTGTTTTTTTCTTTTTTTTTTTTAAATCCCCACAAATGTATACGGTTTCCTCATATCAGGAAGTTGCATTGAAGTGCTCAGCCATTTTCCATCATTAATTCCGAACTACACAACCGTGACACGTACGACATGATGACTAATGTAGCTATGAGAAACCTACGTTGACAAGAATGACCATTTCTAAACACTTATGAACCTTGGAATTAAACTGAGGCAGAAGAGGTGTGAAAGACTGAGGTAACAGAATATCACCAAATACCAACGTATATCTGTTTTATACAGAACTGACTCGTATGATTGTCCCAATATTAGTGGATTATGTGGCATCCAAGGAAATATATTCATGTTTGTCTAATCTATTTCTTTTTTTTTTTAATGGCAAAAAAAGAAAGCTAGAATGTGACAAAGAAAGTACATGTCGATAGTCCCTGACTATTTGATTCGCCCAGTTAAGCGGAATGTGCTTGGTCTACCACTGATTATATTCATTTGTACTTTAGTTCGATCATCCTTACCATTGCATATTTTTTTTCCGCACAGGCATCATCTAAACATGATGACACCAGGAGAGTATGTGTGCACACGATATCGCAACGTTATTCATATGCTCTTTGGTACTTTGGTATTAAAGCTAGTCTGATTCACATGGAAAGATAAAAGAAGGATTAAAAAAAAAAAAAAAAAGGACAAGGTGTATTTTTCCTGTTTACCAGCAGTTAAATCTTCGTTCGATCGTTCTGTCCACGGAACGACATTCCTCCCTCGTCCTTTCTGTTATCTTACACCTTCTTTTCTTCTTGGCACTGTTTCCTGGTGAGCCTTTTAAAGAAATGTTACTCAAAAGCGAGTCCTCAAAGCCTACACCATAAATATGTATACCGAACATGCTTCGTGAATGCTGCCAGGATGACACGTCATGGTTTTCGCAAAAGAAGTACTGTTCAGGAGATGCACGGATCTGAGGAGGATGTGTAGAAAAGAAAGAGTTGGAAATCACCATCAGAGGATACAAAGAGAACATAGAGTCTGGGGAGTTTAGCAGCCTGCCTTGCGTCTTTTGGGAAAAAGGAGCAGGGTGATAGGGTGGTAGGTGATGGTGGTTTAAGGCGAGGCAGCCGGTCCGTGCGAGGAGGAGGAGGAGGAAGAGGAGGATGATGAGGACGGCTTGCTGTGATTGATGAGACCGGGGCTGCTGCTGCTCTTTCCCTGAGAGCTGGCATGAAGAGGACCTCGCTGGCTAGCTGGCATAACAGAGATGGCCGGCTTACGAGCAAACAGGATTCCTGGAGGAAGTGGGATAAAGTGTCATCAAGCAAGTTTCGTCTTCAAGCAATACAGATTTTCATTTTATACATATCATAGTTTGGTACATTTTCCAGCATTTATTTGACCCCACAAAAACGTTCTAAATTGTCGTAAAATTTTAATGACTAAAAACTTTTTAATTGTAAGAATTTTATTTAATCAAATAAAGTCACATGTACAGTAAAAATATAAAATAAATTAGTAAGTAATGTAAGCTAAAATTAATAAATATAATGACAATAAGAAAAAAAAATCTAATTTTCAGTTCTTACTGTCAATTAATTTTAAGTAAAGTGTTGGATACAAAGAAATGAAATAAATGCAAAGACAGAAAAAATATTAATGTCATATATTTTTTTATGTTTGAATGTTGACTGAATATAACTGCCTCAATACTTATACGTATACATATCTAATCTGAACCTAAGTTTTATTTAATACACTTGACTTTAATTGATGTTACACATATATTACTAAACACTTAAATGTAATTTTGCTGAGGAATAGTTCTCCAGTCTTCCCGAGGCACCTCTCAAGTTTTTCTCTCATTTTAAGTCCAGTCCCTGTACCTGACCAGTTTCAGTGACCTACGAATCATTCAAGCATAAAAACATCTAACTTAAGGCATGAACCAGTGAGAAACTGGTGCAGATTAATGTCAGATGATCGGGCTGGTGATTAGTATAGTGGTGATGCTGAATGCTGAGTGGTTGGAACAGACAAGAGGGGAAATGAGGCTGCTGCTGAAGATGTTACATAAACAACCAATTTGTAAACTGCATCTTCAGACACTATGCAATCTTAAATATTTTTTTTTTCATTCCATTTAATATGAAGAAATGAGGGGTGGTTCGAGATGATTCTTGATCATTCAAGACTACAGTTTACATACTTTTCCAAATTTTCCGACAAATAAAAACAAAAACAAAGGTTTGCTTTCGAAAGTCAGACAAAATATTCACATCTAGAAATATCCTAGGTTGCCTTCTATCGCTACGTTTTTGACATCAATTATTTCCACAATGGGTTGGCCAGCATGATGTTCGATCAGAAACAGTAATTGATTCACAAAGACAGGACATTTAGCCGTGGTCTTTCGGTTCAATTGAAAAGAGCCCACTTTAACTCGATGTCCTTTCTGGCAAAAGTTTCTCGGCACTTATAGAGTGCACTCCAATGGGCCATCTCCAGGTAATTACAGTCACTTGTTTGCCAGGCACAAGCACTGTATCCACCTTAAGCAGGGGCTTCTTCCTTTCAGGCACGAAAGACAATAAGCCCCATCGACCTGGCAGCAGCTGGATGCCAATTTCCAGATATTTAACTTTTTTAACTCTATTGGACTTGCCACTTCATTACGATAGATTTTATAGCAAAGACATCAAATTGTGTGGAGGACTAAACGCACGGGGGTGCTGCTATAACTTATTGAATTTCCTGCCCGCAATTACATCAGCAAACGGCCGCTCTATTTACCTGTGTAGACAACTCCATTTATTTCTATTGACATGTTGATGCTGCTAATGCCGTTGGTAGACAGGTTCAATGCAGTCTCTTGTCTGTCATCTGTCAAGAGAGGAGCCAGAGAGAGCAAGGGTGAGAAAAACTCAATATGAGCATTTATAAAAGGAACACAAGAAGCAAGAGGAGCGCGCCGCCAACTATTGGCGATAACTCATGAGTGACAGGATAAGGAGCAGTTTATTAAAAGAGTTCAGAGAGAAGGAGGGGGGAGGGAAAGAAAAAAAAATGACTCAAAAGCATGTCACATCCATTTGAACTTTTCAGTTGTCTCAGGAAACGGTACTACACTGAGGGTCTGTATTCTAAAACACAGTCCCTTTTGAACTCGGTCTTACTTTGCCTACTCATTAACGACATTCAAACATCCATTAGGTTTTCTGATTGCAACCCTGACCGGAGCGAAATTATTTGTTTCCGTCATTTTTTCCCCGGACGCTACAGCTACAATAAAGTACGTTTTAATGTCTATCATTTCTCTCTCTCGTGTATCATTAAGCAGGGACTCTTAAATGTATTTTCAGACATGGTTTACGCAAATAACATTTAACAATAATCTTTAAATTGCAGAGTGTTCGACTGCATTACATTAAACTCCTCACTGTGGTATAGAATTACACCCTCCCCCCCCCCGCCCCCCCATCATGGTATATGGTATATAAAGCATAGTCTGTCATAATGATACAAAAGCAAACATTCGTGCAGGAATAACGTATTACTCAGAAAAGAGAGATGCCGCAATCTTTTCAGACTCTGTCATTATGAAATGTATGCCTCGAGGTGGAGTCAAATCATTCTCATCTCCCTTGTAGCTAGACATCAGCTTTTTTGTAACATCTAAAATATATGTTGAATTAATTGTATTATGCGTTGTAATTCTATACCACTTCGCAGTTGGATTGTTTTTCATGCACCAGCAGAGAAAAGTGTCACGTGGATATCATTACTCTAAAACTACTGTATATACATATGGAAAAAAAAAGTTTCCTTCAGTTAATGACTAATTTTTCATTCAAATTGTATATTTAGACATTTTCCTCCTTTACTTGTCATTTATAGGTCTACATTTAAAAAGATATAAATAAATACAAATATATATTAAAAATAGAGTTCCCATCTCTAGCTACGTCATAAGGATGTCGAACTGCATTTCAGTCATGGCCGTGTCAGCAACTTTGCAAGTGGTATAAAGGCCAGAAACTAAGGCGACTATGCTTTTTAACCTGTTATTATGGGAATATCTACTCTCTAATTATGGTCATGAGTCAGTTTACTGTATTTATTTTCGTTTCATAACGATGACATGAATTGTATTAATTCGTACCGCAGCTTCTTTACAGTAGCAGTAAAAATAAAATTATACAGACTTATCTTATACAGGTCTTCTTATATATATTTATTATCTATTTTCTTGGTGATGCATTAAAATTTCAGGTAATGGTAAAAGAATCTACTTCATATTTTCAAGTCTTCATTATCATCCTTAAGTAGAATAAACAATCATTATCGATATGAAATTGCTTTTATAGTGAAAGAGACGTTCCTTACATGCACACATACCCATGTTGTTGAGCTTGATATTCATCGGCAGCTGGCTGGCCATGGCGAAGAGGTTATGTTGAAGCGCGTGCTGCATGATCCTCTGTTGCTCCTCAGCCATCAGCATCACCTTCTTCTCTGGGGGTTCTCCAGCCTCTAACTTCTCTCTTAACTGCTCCAAGGCGGCCGCCTGGACGACGGCTGCAGCCTGGGCGGCATGGGCAGCTTGTGCGGCCTGTGCAGCAGCGGCTGTGGCATGGTGCCCGCCAAGTGCCATGGGGATGCCCACTCGGTTAGTCAGGCAACTGGAGAGTATGGAGTCTTCTGTGAAACAGAGTGAAAGTAAGTACTCAGATCCACCGAAGACTTTCAAGAGTTTGAGCCTTTGGGTCAGGGTTTAAAGAGTTCAAAAGATAATTGACAGAAATGTACATACTCTATGACAAAAAATAATCTTAGTTATATAAATTGTAGAATTTTTTTTTATTATTTTCAAATGATTATATTATTATTAAATTATTATAAAAATGTCTAAAGAATTTATCCAAAAAATCAAAGAGTGCCATATTTGATGAAATCTTGGGTAAACATTTTAGGGGTATTAGATTCTTACAGGCAAGTAAAAAGAAATAAATGTTAAATAATCATGCTTTTTGTTAAAATACCCAAGAAATATACATTTGATTTCTTTAATGATCTCTAAATTGTTTAAATTTGGTCTTACAAATACAGATGGCACTTTGGTTAACACATTGTAGCATGCAATTACAAAATGGCTCACTCTCTATAAAGAAGCATCATGTGGTCATAGGAGTCAAACACAAAAATCATGCTCTGTTCTATTTTAACCCCTGTGATGACAAGCCTATAAATACTGACAGAGCTTAAAAAAGCCTTTGATCCTTTGAGGAATCTGTGTGTTTGTCTCTTTTTCCATATGGACACGTTACTGAATCACGTCTCTGCTTTCAAACGTTCCCACTGGTGCAATGCGGAAACTGGCAGCTTGGGCAAGAGGAAGTTCTGCAAGCTGTTTCCTGTCTGTACTGATGACCACCCAGGCGACAAGGCACAACAAGCTCGAGCACAAGGAGGACACTTCTTTTGTAAAGAAACTTTTTTTTTTCTTCGAATTTCTGACAGGATTCAATTGCAATATATATCTGGATTTCTTTTAGGTTTTTTGATAAACACCCAGAACTATAGGTTTCTTGAGTAACATACACTCTGATTAATTTATTGACACTTTTTAAGAGTGAAAATCCACTTCTGTAAATAAATTATAATGAAATAAATTTTATTATGAAAATCATCATGAATCCAAAATGAATACTAATTAAATACTCATGGGACACCATGTGACACCATTTCTGCTACTGGCAATAAATAATCTTAAATAATTGAAACGTTATATATGCAATAAATGTATCATAATAAATGTAATCAATCCATTTTGTTTTGCAGAAGCTGTTTATTCCATTTTCTTTTGCAGATATATTTTTAATATTTTATTCTTTTGTATAAATAGTAGTTCTGTGAATGTATGTTCAATAGTGCTACTAAAATAAAAAAACACAGACCAATGTTCATTAGATTTGTGTAGAATGTACCTGTTTGTAATACTGCTTCGTTGTTGCTTTATTTAGTTTATATTCTTCTTGGTCTCGATTGCACTGGCTATGTAAATCCTAATTTCAATGTTTTGTTTTTCTTTCTCTCTACAAACAACCATATAAAATATTTGTTTAGTACAAAGGCAACCCTTCTCACCTTTCTTGATGATGGGCGTGTGGGCGATTTGGCCTCCGTTGTGTGTTCCTATGCTGATGTGGGAGATAGGGAGTTTGGGTGAGGGCAGAAGGGTGGGGGTGCCCACAGGCGAGTAGTTGAAAAGGGCCGAGCCGTAACTCTGTCTGCGGCCTTCGCGCCGGTTGCTGTCGATGGCTGCCTGCAGCTCTCCCGGTGAGCTCAACCCCCGCTTTTCACATTCATATGGATAGAGGTACTTCATATACCTGAGCAGAACAGGAAGAGACAGTAGTAAAAGGTTTGGCAATCTTAGTGATGGGAATCCGAGATCACTTTTGTTTTTCCGTGAGATGAGGTCACGATCGGGTGCAACTCATGACAGTTGAGTTCCTAAAATACTCACTGCATTTGTTTACATTAGACTATAAGGAAATTTGGTAACGTGACACTGATGTAATGCTTTTTCAGATGGTCAGAGTGTGAACAAGCTTTAAGTCAGAATTGTCTTTATAAAATACAACAGTCAATTAAAAGAATTCAATATTAAGTCATCCTGAAACACATCACTTAACCTGCTATTTTATTAACGTATCAATTTAACATTATATCTAAATGTTAAATGTTCAAATAATTACAGTAATATTTAATACACAATTTATTGGCCAGTAAACATTTTACTTATTAAACATTTACGCAGTCAATTCCCAAGGTGAAGGAAATGACTTTATCATATGCTATTATTAAGAGCATAATTGTTTTGTACACTGAATAATGAGTAATGAGTATTATTTGTTTGATCTCTTTTATTCACTCTAATCATGTCTGATATACAATTGAATCAGACTCTGTGTTCAAGAGCTGTCTTGTGGTCATCAGTGGATTGAAGATGTAGGAGGTTATCACACTCACTGGGTCCGGAGAGTGAAAGCTGCACTGGTAATCGAGGTAGGGAGGTTCAGACCTCTGGTAATCTCACGCCATATTTTCTTATTGATGACTTCCACTAAGCCACCTTTTTCGGTGACAAGCTTGTAGAGAGTGTAGAGATCCAACACCTGCTTGGCCATGATAGGAATCCGATTCACTGGAGTCCCTACAGGAGTGGGACACACACACACAGACACACAATATCCACAATCAATGCCATTAACTCCGGCTTATCGATGGGTCTCTCTGCCGCTTACGAGGCCAATCAGTCTGGCATAAGTAAAATGTCCGACAGCCTCGTTCCCCTACTTGAAAAAAAAAAAATCACTTTTAAACCGCTCAATCAAAAGTCTCCACTTGTCTGGTGGAAATGTATTGCCGATGTATTTCTGATCAAAAAAAATGTTCAGGAGTTGACAAAGCATGGATCACCTTTTGCAATCTATTATATATACAAGTAAAAATCAATTAATGCGTATTATGTTCTGAGTAAGGAATAAAACATTTTTGGATGTTCTGAAGTGTGTTACTTCCATACAAAAGTTGATTATTAAGAAAGTGTTTTATCTTTCTTATACTACAGCAATTTATCAACATAAAAAAATCTTCTGTTAAATCAAAATAACGCATTACTTTATTATATTGAAAATATGAATAAAAAAAAGTATTTCCTGGTATCACTTATTTCACAACAGCTCCAAACAAGATTTCTCTTAATTAGACACAAAATTCAATGTTACAGAAAAACCACAAAGTCGTCCATCCTCAAGTCTTTCCTATATACCCGAAAACGTAGTTACAGCTTACCTCTTAGATCCAAAGTGTGACACTAAAGAGTCTAAACATCTCCTTGTAGAAAACTTCACATTTATAATAAATAAATGTAGACCATCTGCTATAACATTCATTGGTAATGTTGCTACGATAGAAACAATGGTGGTCAAAATGTATGTATTATAGGTTATTACTGTATATGCATTATAATGTCATGCATTATAGATCTCACTATGTGCACAAAACAGTTCTCGCCTATCTGGCTGAAGCTGTTATGTTAATTAGAATCAGCTGGTTTAGTTAGTGGATGGGAACAAATATATGTCAGGATCCAACAGGTTTTCAAGAATAAGTGACTTCATACTAAATATTAATTTCTGTATTGAATAAAATATCAAATTATTCTCACTATCTTGACTGTCTTATTTAATATTTAAAAAAAAATTGTTAATGTCATTAAAACACTGAATCGCTTTTGTCTCAATACTTTTGGCCAGACCTACATACAAATGACCATATTGATATAAAGCTATTATAATTTAAACCGCACCTTCCAACCAATCATAATGAAGCATTCAGAAGTGATATGGTAAATTTATATAAAATTAATTTTTCATCATAATCAGACTTGACAAAGTGACAGACAGTAATGCTTTGTGATATGCCGTGCTGTGTAACAATAATTAACTGTATACTTCAATGCCTTTTTTAGCAATCCAAGTCAAAGACATCACCGAGCTAGAGAACAAACTCTAATTCTACTCTCTGCTAAAAAGAGTAATGTTGTTTTAATCAAGAAAACAAGTGTGAAAAAAAAAGAAAAGAAAACTCTTTATAAATCTCGCCTGTCTGAAACAGCTTTGCATTTTACCTCCTGATTTCCCGAATACAAAAATCCCCAGTGATAATTTGTGCTCACTATTTAATGCCAGGTCATAAAACAGCGCCGAAGAGCAGTCCTTTGTGTGAATTGGAAAGCGGCTGACCTCCAGATAATTAACCTGTATTTTGCTGATAGAGTTCCATTGTGCCCATCGGATTTACCATAATAGCAATCAATACTCTGAGAAATATAGTGCAAACAACAGCAAGCGCAGCTTCGGCTATGAAAAGACAGTGGAGAGTAGAAGGATGGTCTACGGCGGTAAAAACACATCAATTAAGCCTTATAATTACGGCTTCATTTTGCCTCTCTGGCATGTGAACTAAGAGACACTATTTAAGTAAATGATTTATCTCTGCTTGTGCGCTGAACAATGATGGAATTACATTTAAAGTAGTAGCGCCATCTAAAACAATCAATTGCTATTTCGAACTTTTAACTTCGCCCTGAACTGTCCATATATCACGTGCCATTAATGAAAAAAGTTAGCCAACTTCGTGTATTGTCTCTTTTTTGTCCTCCTCGATGGTGAATGTTATTGTAGCTTTAGAGATATTAGCTCTGTTAATGGATAGTACTTCACTGAAACTTAGTACAGACATTGCTACTGTATTTATATTATATACAGTATATACAGTGCTTTAATTATACAGCAGTATTTCCTAAGCTTTAATGTAGTCATGTCTCTCCTTAGGATTAACGCCAGGCTCTAATTTAAGAGAGAGTTTACAGTTAAGAGGAAAAAAACTTACCCTCTTCTTTTCATCTAGTCCATTAAAACTCCTTCATAATACACAGCACCCAAAGATAATCGTTAAAACAATTATTTATCCACAAATACAAAAGACTAATGTAAACGAGTATAGGCCGATAAATAAAAAATGGGCTTGACAAAAGCCAGCATCAGGCTAAATCTAAACCCAGACAAGGCCCTTTACGATGAGATTTATGGGCACTCGATCGCCGAGGTGATGCATGCGGCCTCTCTGATTCCCTGAAAGAGATACGGCGAATAAAAGCCGCAATGAGCTTTTGTCAGGCCAAGCAACCTGATGTGGCTATGCATCATAATGACAATGAATGATTACATGAAAAAAAAAAAGAAAAAACATGTCCTCAAAGCCATCCCCCACCAAACCCCCGTGTTAATTGCTCTCAGAGAAATAATGTGGAATTGACGACGCGGTGAAGGGTTTTAGCTATAGTGGTGGGAGCCGGTCAGCTTTCTTTATCTGTAATGCATTTTCTTCTAACACTTCAGTGAGGTAATGGAAAGGTGGGGGATGCTTCCACGCCGCCACTCGATCCCGAAAAACACAGCGTGAGAAAGCACCTTGATTCACGTGTATACAACAGGAAATTGAGGAAACCAGAGGAGCTCATGAACCGAACAAGTCTCATGTGAATAAAGAAAAACAGGTTGGTCTGCATCCTGAACAGTAGCACTCAAATAAAAACGAAATCACATGCCTTTTTTTTGTTGTTGTAGATTTTATAGCTAGGCAGAAGTCATTACATGTATGCCACACTGAAACAACGTTCATTTACGTTGGATACACACTGTCCTTTGTCCTGCCAGACAAGGTTATAAGCCGGTGTGGGTGTTGTATTACAGACAAATTCAATTTGAAAGAAGGTCAGATTATGTGGTGGATTTTTATTTTTACAGCCAAAAAACAATGAACATGCATAACAGTCATCCATTCATTTGTGTGAAACGGAAGAATGCAATAAGAATGATGCTTAGGTGATCAATGTGTCGGTCATTTTTACAGTACATGTCTGAAAATTGAAAGGTTTTCACACGTTTATGTTCCCTTCCAGTCTAGATGTCAGATGTTTTTCCATCACTTGAGCAAAGACATGCAGACTAGGCTAATTGGCATTTCCAAATTGCCTGTAGTGCATGTGTGAATGAGTGTGTGAGTGTATGCATGCTTGTGCCCTGCGATGGACTGGTACTCCATCCAGGGTGTACCCCCACCTAGTGCCCCAAGTCCCCAGGGATAGGATCAAGACCTCCCGTGACCCTGTACAGGATAAGCTGTATAGGGAATGAATGAGAGGGTGAGTGAGTAGAAACTCAATAACAGGCACTTTCATAATGGATAATATACTTCTAAAAAAAAGGGTATTTCCTAAAACAAAATGTACTTGTAAATGTTTCCTGAGGAATTTGGACTTTGTGACTTTTTAGCTATAAAGCTATACAAAAGTCCATGTATAGAGATTTCCTCAGATGATGTAATGATACTCCTGAAAGATTCATTGTTTCCTGGGATTCTGTTTCTAGTGACATTTTATTTGCTGTCTGTTTTCTTAAAATGACCTTTTCCCACACGTGCAATGTCACTTTTAGGCCAGTGTGATGTCACATACTGGTCCATTGGTCTTAAAGCCTAAATTTAATTTTTTTTTCTTCTTAATATCTTGAGTACTTCTGAATATGTGATATTTTAGACATGAATTCTAAACACATAAAATGTGCAAATAAATTTTGTATTATGTGAAGTTCTAAGCATAGAGTGATTGACAGTGAAGCAAGACAAAATAACTGTTTAAAGTGTATTTTTGTCATGTGCACAAAACATGAATGTAACATGTAATGATTGATGGTCTCATTTGCAGACAGATATTTTAAACTCTCTCACTCATTCATTGTCTTATCCTGCTTTATTCTGTGAACACAGGGTCGCGGAGTTGTCGTGTTTGGTGGGGCCTGGAAACTCAGGGTACACCCTGGACAGGGTGCCCACCCATCGAAGGGCGTGCGCACACTACAGGAACACCATTTACATTTAGGCATTTGGCCGACACCCTTACCCAGAGCTACTTAAATTTTTATCTCATTCTACATCTGAGCAGTTGAGGGTTAAGAGCCTTGCTCAAGGGCCCAACAGGGACAACTTGGTGGTCGTGGGATTTGAACCTGGGACCTTCCGAACTGTAGGCCAATGCCATAACGACTGAGCTACCCCTGACCCAGTTAGCCTAATTTGCATGTCTTTGGACTGTGGGAGGAAACCAGAGTACTGGGAGGAAACCCAGCAAGCCCAGGGAGAACATGCAAACTCTATGCACACAGACTCCCTGATATAAGTAAAGTAAAAATACAGGAAGGATGTGAAACTTCTTATTCTTCTTATCTAGTGTGGCGCTCCTTTTTTTTCTATTTGTATAGAACGGCTGTAAATCTTGCCTGCTAATGACCACTGCATTTTGCCCAAAAATGTTGGATCTTTTATTTACATTCCCAGCAGGATAGCATTTCCACTTAAGCAATTCAGCTATATATTTTAAAAACACAACAGCCCGAACATCAGACTCTCAGGAAGGAAGGAAACGAGGGTCGATTTTGACGAGCATGGGAACACCGTGGACTTTCCTGAATTTTCCTGTGCCGAATCAACTCTCTCAGCTTTCAGCTAGCTTCTTATTCTCCTGTGTTGGCATTCAGGTAATGCAAAAGGTGTAATCCATTGACTCAACATAAACCGCTGGAGCGGCCCTGACTCTGGACAATTTATCGGTAGTGCTAGGTAGAAATCATGAATCACTCCTGGTATTTAGCGGCATACAATGGGCCGTAGCACCCACATTGTTCCTATTGCTTAGAAATCAGAAGCTGTAAAAGCTTTATCTGTCCAAGTTGGTGTCATGACTGTCACGTGCATTCTTCAGGGTTTAAGGCTTAAAATTCCTTCAAGAAAGGGAACAATGTGAGGATTTACGTGTACTGTTCAAACACCTTATGTGTCCACTGTTCTCCATAATGTCGCGAGGCAGAGTGTACTGTAATGAAGACATAGACGTTAAAGTAGATGACTAACTATGTTGCTGCATGAAATAAAACATTACGCCATACCTGTATTTTTTTTTTATATACTATTGTGATGTAGCCTGGAATGTTTGAAGAGAAAATGTCCATCCTGCATGGCTTGCATGTCAATATTTCTACTTAATTGTTTCATTTTATGATGAAATTATGAGAGAAATGTTGTTTATTTTCATTTTGGTCACCATCTTCCAACATTACCCAATGTAATGCTATTCTGCAATGGACATTCTGCTACTTGCTAATATTTGTACCAGTAGCATTAGCTTCTTCTTTGCTCCTTTTGTTTAAAAAAGGTTGATGCAGTAGTGCTTTAGTATATCAGTCTGTCCAGCTGTGTCAACTTCTCCTCTGCTCAAACAGATCAGCTTCCAAAGCTTACCTTTTGTTACTAAAACCACCATTAACAACATTACACCCAAACAAAACTAGCTAGCTAAGCTAAGCTAAGCTAAATCCCTTTCACTTGTATTCTCTGACTTGGATTTCTCACTAACATGATAATAAATAAACAGTAGCTGGAAAACGGTGGGTGAGAAAGTCAACTCTTGCTCTTTTTGTATGTTTGAGCTCACTGATAATGATGTTTTAGTGTGGGCTCTTGCGTTAATGCTAAAATGTTTGCCCCAGTTTCTGTCTGGGGGATAAGTGAACGTGTGTGCCTCCTGACAATCATCGCTTAAACACAGATCTGTTTGTGTTAGGCCGCCAGCCATTTTGATTTGAAAACAGATACGGCCATCTCAATCCACACGAGGCTGCGTGACAAACGAATCGTGTGTGGCAGGTTATGATTGATGATGGCAGGGGCTAAGAGACACTAGGAAGGCGAATGACCTTTGAGCCCGGGCCAGGCCTATAGGGGCCGATAGAGTAAGTTCACTTTCAAGCCGAACACAGCAGGGGAGCCTCGGAATGGCATTGATTTTTGTTGCGAACCCGACAACCTGAAGCTTTTTTTTTTTCAAAGGTTTTAATTTTTTTCATATGCAACCTGGCGGTTTCATAGCTCCGTCATGCCAAACTCATTAAAAAAAAATGTTTTAATCTGAATGCAGAGGTTTTTTAGATGGCCAATAGTTTGAATTCTCAGAAGGATTCTGTGTGAAATCTACTCTGAAAAACAAAGCCGTCTGAGAGTGACAATAAAGAACCCTTTAGGTTAGACTCAACCATTGTCTTGAGACTTGAAACATATGAATAAAATTTTTTTTTCTTTACGCCATACAATATTAACAATGTTTAAAAGAGGTTCCACCTAGCAACCTTTAAATCTACATCAGAAACATGCTTGTTTAACGCGCCCTATTCTTAGTTTTAAATACTGTAGAATTTTCATGATTAGTTTCAATTTCCCGTGAATGAGGGTTTACAACTGATTGACATTTACAGAAGACTTCAAGCACAGTACGTTGATGAGACTCTTAACTGGAGTAAGGTATTTGAATGATGCAAACGTTTTAAAGAGCGCCCTGCTCCGTGATGACGATCCCGGCCGTGATGGCACCAACATCTTGCTGGAAGTTATTGCCACATCCCCTGTACAGCCCCGCATGTTTGGGCCATTAAAGGAGTTCCTGAGAGGCCAGTGTTTTAGGTGTAAAGTAAGAAGTCTGATTATGGCTCTGGCGTACTAAAACTTTCTAATTTGATGGTATCCAAGCACTAGTGGAACACTGGGATTAAGTGTAACAGTGGATTATATGGAGAAATAAAGGGAGTTTTTACTCTCATAACCGTGTTCTGTCAATCAAAATGAAAATTCATTACAGTGCACCTTTTGTTTTAGCCATATCTGCAGTAAAGATCGTGCTTGCTGTATATCTGCTTTAACTGTCATTCAAGAAATAACTAATTTGAACAGACCAGTTTGTCTCATCCTACTTCAATCTAATCTCCAATCTACTCTTAATCCAACTTATCTTTATCTACTGCATTGTAGACTGCTTATCAGGGGACACGATCCTCTGCTAACACACGCAACATAGCACAAGCAGGGGTCATTGGGTTATTTGAATATCATGTTCAACTTGGCTCTGGGACAATAATCATATCATAACATAACATGATGCAATAATAATAATCATCATTATAATAATGATAATGATTATAATTAATGTAATACAGATGCATGTTTCAAATCTTGTTTTATAATCTACCTGTACATGCTGGCATATGAGCATGGTTAGTCAAAGCATTATGTTTTAAATGTGCTTTATAAATAAATCTTGCTTATGAACGTCAAAAATGATTAAATCATTATTAAATCAAAATCGCTAAGGAAAAAGATGCAATTTATTACAGGTATTATACTTATATTTTGTATTATGAATTAATGTACAGTTTGTCAATAATTCAACTATTTGTTTGTTTAAATACTTTCAAGGTGCTAAATAAATATTGCCGAACGCGCTCTTAATGAGATAATTTGTGCCATTATTTGCCGTTAGCCGAGATAAATAGAAATATTTACATTTCAAGTTTAAAATCTTAATCACAATATGTATAAAAAAGCATTCAAATTGTGCAGCCTTATAATCTAACATCCATTATATCAATATTAAAAACTCTGCATAACACACAACAGCACTCCTCCACTGAAAAACCCTCCTCCGAATCTTCTACTGTATATTACGTACAGTATATCATAAACACATCTTAAATGCCTATGATACCTGGATTACACACTTCACTGGTGTGTTATGCTGCACTGCATGAATCCGATGATGAGATACAAGTTTCCCAAGATGTATTTCGATTAAAGACGTCCTGAAGGTGATTAAAAAGAAGCCTGCATAATACGACAGCATCATGAGATCAGATTGTCGTGTCTTCCAAAAAACACAACACACCTCTTTAGATACACGAGTCGACAAGCTTACCTGCGCGAAGAGTTAAATCCTTCATGAATAATATGTTTGGCAAACTAACTAATTATGTGCCAAGAGATCAAAGTATTAAAACACCAATTAAAAAAAAAGCAAAAAAAAAACAAAAAACAGGAAAAACACTGAAATAAGCACATTTACTAATGGTCGGAATGCCATGTGGGAAATGTCATTGAAAGACGATGCAAATTGCTCCTGAACTCTCTTTGATCTCGCTGCTAATTTGGTTAATGCTAATTATTGATAATCTGCAACCGAAAAGGCAGGCAAAAAATACAAACAGAAAACACGAAGAGAAAGTGCGCTTTTTATTCCGTCCATGCAAAACATTTCTATTAATTTTCAGCACTTCTGCACCAATTTCTTTTTAATCATATATCCAGACCTTCTATGTTCGAGAATATTTTTTCAAAGATAAGTGTATCAATACAAAGACATCAGATTTAGAGTGTAGGTCCATTTTCCAAAATATTCTTTTAATTTTCATACTCTTCTTGACTTTCCAGATGTAAAAAATGAATCCTGATATAAAAGGGTTAATCCTCAGTTTTGTGTTCTGTAGATTCTTAATGACTCTATTGGTCGAAGACTGTGAGACTGCATTCTGATTGGCTATTTCAAAATCTTCAAGGATTATACAGTTATCCTAAAACTGATCTTTGATGAAGCCACTAAAGCAATATGTTTCTTTGCGGGGGTGGGCTGGGTGTGTCTCTATTTTTCCATTTCTGGCCTTCAGTCGGCTTTCCATTATGCGTGCATTGCTGTTGTTTTTTCTCACTCAGGATTACTTGGGTCATAAATGGAGGTGCTGTAGCCCAAAGTTTACTTCCTGGCTGGAATAAGAATGTAACAGGACCTGCATCTGGTCCCTGTGTGTGTGTAAAGCTATTAATAACCTTAGCCAGAGGGGGCTAGATAACAGTTGTGACAACACCAAACACCATTCACTTATCCGTGATAACCGTGCTCCGTGATTATCGAAAATGCCTGATATAGGGCTTAAAATAAGAGGCTAAACACAGCTTCTAGTTAATATTTCTGCTAGGATGTTCTTAAGATGGTTGTCGGATCTCCAGGGTAAGTTAAGCTAAGCTGAACCCAAATCAATATAACTTGACTTAATGTAAACTTGTGAGTTAGAGAAAATAGTCCTGGATAATGCTGGGAAAAGAAATTAAGGCTGATTCAAAGTTACATTCAAAACTGTTATTTTCAAAACATTCCTTTGAAATGTTTCAACGTTTCTGTTTAGATCTGTTTAGATAAAATACAAGAAATAAAATGGCATTTAAATCAATTTAACATAGATAAGTGAATAGATAGTGTATATGGTCTAAGCGGTGCAGGTCCAACACACACACACACACACACACACACACACACACACACACACACACACACACACACAGTGCATATCGTAATTATATTTAGAAATACTTACTTAGTCGAGCTGCAGTGTAACTAACACTGGCTGTGGTTATAAATTAGAAAATGGCATCTTATCATGTTCTGTCACATATACAGTAGCTGAATTTAGCTTTGCTGACCGTAGCCGTTGCTAAAACTAGCAGCAAATTAGCGCAGCATTTTAGTATTAAAAAAAAAAGCAGTTGATGCCATGTGGTTTTGTGCATACTTGATTCTTAGTGCATGCATTTGAAAGTCATGTCTTTCAAACGTTATTAAGATATATTTCTTAAAAAGCTCACTTAAAAAAAAAATTTTTTTACAGGAATAAATCATTCATTTTTTAATGATTACTCTTTTAAATGCTAATTGCCCTGGAATGTTGCCACTGTATAACAGTTTGAGCAAAAACAAACAAACAAAACATCAAAACAAAACAGAGCACTCTGACGTGCTCTCACCATATCAAGTATCATTTCTAAAAAAAAAAAAAAAAAAAGAACTAAACAAACAAACAAAAAGAAATGATAAAATCTAATGTTATCAGTGGTTAAGGAAATTCTTTATAATCACTAATCCACCAAGAACACAGTGACAACAATTACCAACACCTACCATATTGAAAAGCATACAGAGGAGAGGGGTGAAAGGTTAGAGTTGAAGTAGGGTTAGTGTTTGTAAGATTTCTTAGTACATGTGCATGAAATCCAAATACACTACCACTGGAAGTTTTCTTAAACGTCATGTCGCAAACTGTTTTATAGCTTTTACATCACAACAATCTGATTAATTAAATAATGATACACGATATTTTTACACATTGATAGTAACTTTTACATTTCTGGAATGTCCATGAAACAAGTTAGTTCCTGATCTCATTATTTGAGTTTACAGAAAAATAAATAAATAAATAAAAAAGCTGTAATTTGATCTTCTCTAGAACACAAAGATCTTTCATGACTGCCAATAGATATGTCACATGTTCTTCTAAAACCATGACTGCATGGGAATAGGACCCACGGTGTCAGTCAGTGCACCACAGACCACATATTTCGGAAGGTTTGCTTGCAGTAGAGCATGTTTGTACTGTTGACACACCTTCAATATAACATTTATCTCCCTGGCACCTGTCACTGCCAGTGTACACACAGGCCTTAATTCAGGAAAGCCACAGAGAATCAACAGGGTGGACTTGACATGGGAATGTGGAATTACATGTCAATAGCGAACATGGTTCACGAACAAAAAAAAGCATACCAGTTGGCATTCGATCTTGCCAAACCCACTTGATAAGCAGGTAACTCAAACAGGATAGCGAGTTGAATAACAGCACGCACATCTCTCATCAATCACCTGACACACAAAGCAACATATAATCTGCCCAATTCAGAGCTGTTAGGTTTTATGGGAAAGAAAAAAAGAAACCTGTCCCCGCTTAATAAAAGGCCATTGATATAATTAAGAACTTACAAGTCAGATTAATACTAAATGACAACGCACTAACTTAATGTAAAAATGGGTTTCAGCATGTTTCAGTCACATACATTAATCATTCAGGCAGGCTTGAATCCTTGGAGACTTAAAAATCAATAATATTAATGGACATATGGTGCATATTTAATCTGTGAATCTATTATTATTATTATTATTATTTAAACAAGAGTGATCAATAGAAATTTATATATACATACATATATCTTGCTAAAAACAGCTGTAGGTGTAGAAACACAGTTGCCAAATCAGGATTAACAATGATGTAAAAATAGGCAACATGATCACATTTTAACTGATAACATTGATAATAACATTATCTCAATATATTTTTTTACTTCATGAAACGTCAAAATAAAAACGTCTGTCACCTTAAATGTAAAAATAACTTTTATATTTCCGTTCTTTTGAATGTTGTATATTTTTAAATATTTTTGGATATACAATCCATCTTTCACCAATTCATATTTTTACATAAACAATTGTACAATAGCTATTACAATTATATCATTTTAATTATAATACAGATTCAAATTGTATAATTTATAACTATAGGAAGTTAAGCCTGCGATATTATTTGCCTCTTTATTGTATTAATAAAATATATCAACGTCGATTGTGTGTGACGCTAATCCACCTAAATAAACACTTTTATAATTATGTTTTATTTTCTTTTAGCTTTGAAGAGCTAGTTTCTATTGGCGCATAAAGTTTCACCGTAGCTGATATTTTGTTTTTCTGCATGACCTGATGTGAAAGGATCTGATCCACTCCCACATATTTATGGCATGGAATCACTAGACAGAGCGACTCCTAACTGCCTATCTCTCTCGGATTAGCCAGTGGCGAAACAAAAACAGTGTAAGCCATAATAAAACCAAGCCCCGCATTCCTGTCATCAGAAAATTTCACCAAAGTGCTTGTTTTGCCCTTATCCGTGCAACTTTTATATTTCATGGATTTTCATACAATACCTAATTTGCACATTGTTTAAGTATGATTGCTACAAAAAGAGAAAGTTAAAGGCAGGCTGTAATAGGAGATTTTTTCCCCCCAGGGGTGCAATGAAGGAGAATCACCATCACTTGCCATATCTATTAACACTCTTTTTCTTATGCATTGACTAGTTACCATGAGTCACATAAACAATTTGCAAGTAAAAATGTACTTATAGACACTTCAGCGTAAATCATGTCACAGTTGCTGTACATGCATTTAAAAATCTAATCCAGCCTAAGAAGGTCATTAGCATGAAGTAGGAGGAATGATTCAGACAGATGGAGGCTAACTCTTTAAATTGTCAGGGATACAAAGCTGTCATTAATGGATTAAGTATTGGCTTCACGGTGCTCACCCCCCCCCACCCGTTCACCTGAAGGAATTTACACGACTCTTTGTCTACGGGCACTTACTAAACGCTCACAGATCCGCGAGCTAACCATCCCGAGCATGTGCTGAGCACCTCTCCGATGAGCATGTCCCAACTGATTCATGTTAGCCATGGACATTTTTATGACGCCTGTCCACAGGTTGTATCAGAGATGTAAAACTACTGAGGATCTGAATTCCAGTTCGACTGGTAATGCTGTGTAACGAAATCCCAACGACCTCATTCATTCACTAAGTTATTTTTTTCTTTCATCGTTTGTTTTTGCATTTGCATCTGTTTGATTGTAACTCGAAACACATTACAATTGTGAACAGGTTTTATGTAAGCAAATGTGTTGAGGTGCGATATTAAAGGGAAATAATCCACAATGGAGGTAGGGTAATGCATCCTGAAGTAAAGCCGAGATACCGTTCCCATCCTCATGTGAATTATTTCTTTGTTTCTCTTACTGAAATTTATCAGTGGTTTATTGTCAATTTATTCATGAATGCCATTTCTTTTACATTTAGCTTAGGTTGTTACTTACATCATTTATTTCATCACCAGCTTCCCTTACTTCTCTTGAAATTCATAATAATAATAATAATAATGATAATAATAATAAAAAAAACACCCACAGCTTATCATATTACTGAAAGCGCAAACTCATCTGTCCTGAACACTTTCCCATGGCGGGTCATAACTTCCATAAAGGTGAAATAAATGTCTCTTTAGAGAAAGCTTCATATTTGTTTATTATGTGTAGTACCTGCCATACAAGCCCCTATGTATGTCTGGGGAAAGAACAATTTTTGATTGAGCAGAATGACAAAACACAGTTATGAGAGCAAAAACTAACTTTATTTCACTATATAATCCCCTGCTGGTGCCACGGTGGCTTGGTGATTAGCAATGTTACCTTGCACCTTCAGGTCCCTGGAGCGATTCCTGTGTCGGCTCTGTATGCATGGAGTTTGCATGTTCTCCCTGTGCTTGGTGGGTTTCCCCCCACAGTCCAAAAACATGGGAGGTCCTACCATGGCCGTATAAATGGGAATAAATACAGTGGTCAACATTGGCCTCCACAGTCCCCAGTTGGTCTACAGAGGTTCCTAGATGGATGGATGGAATCCCCAGCTAAACTAATGCACTTACCCCAGCGTTTCACTAGTGCTTGGATACCAGCAAGGTAGAAATTTTTCTCAGTATGCTGGAACCATGATCAGTCTGAAACACCGGCCTCCCAGGAACTCGCTTAATTGCCCAAACATGTGGAAACGGCTTGTCAGTGATGAAACCAGAGTACCCGGGGGAAACCCACCAAGCACAGGGAGAACATGCATACTGATGCGAGGCAAGAACAGAACCCTGGACCCAGAAGTTGTGAGGCCACAGTGCTAATCACTATGCTAAGTTATCGTTTTCAAAACTACGCAAAATTCAAGTCTTTATTATAATATTAAAAAAAAGTCTTTTTGTAACATTTAGGATAAACGTACCTGACTTATTCCTTCTGTGTAATCTGAACACTACCTTTCCTCTATATTGTTTTTCATTCCTAGGTTGCCTTTTCTCATATAGTATGCCTTAAACTCTATCACAGGGAGATAATAGCAGGATGTTATCCTCCACGCCTGGCAAGGTATTTCCTTTTGGGACATTTTTATAATCTTAGTACAATTACTGAAAAGCAAAAACTGCACCTGATGAACGAACAGAGAGCCGGCAATGACAACATTGTTTTATAAATTTTAAACCAGGGCTTAGGCAGGAAACACAGACCTGGTATCACAACATCATCTTTACATTCCTAGGTTTTTATTCAAACAATTGACCTCTGGTATCTATTGTTCGGTCTATATTCGGTTATCATTTTTATGTTGTAATAGATGGTGCAGCATAAAACAAAGTATATTTTATCACTTCCATGAGTCAACACATTAGCCCACAATATAATGTAAGGGGGGAAAAAAACAAAAACTGAAAGAAAAAATAGTAAAGGTCATGTTCGACTGTTTCATGGGTGATACTATGCGTGTGCATGTGTATGTGCATATATATATATATATATATATATATATATATAGTATAGTAGAGTTTTTCATGTTCAGAAGGACATAGATACAGGTCTTACCTCTTTTCTGCATGAAACTGAAGAGGTCATCGAGAAATTCTTTTCTTTTCACATCATCGTCAAGCTCATACAACTGTAATAACCAGAAAGAAAAACAACACTTTTTAATGCATATCACAGATGGGAAAAACAATAAAGATCATATTTCACTGTTTTGTATCTTATTCATGTGTTAGTTGTATATAGTGTTTTTCACATGATGGTTAATAGTTTGTATTGGAATTTGTTTTAGAAAGACAAACTCTGTGTTGCACGATTCACCTTAGAAACCTCAAGAGCTCAATGGAAGCACAAACTTAAATAGCTTTTATTTGCTTAAGTAAATTTTTTTTTTTTATTTTTAATTTACCTGAAACCTCTGAAATAGGAGTGAGACATGATGATGCGATCTGTATCAGTGTCTACTATATTTAGTGCTTTCAGTATTTTATATCTGTACCTGGATTTGAACATAAAGTTGGTGTGGCTCTAACCCTTAAAACTTGCAGTCATCAAATTTTGCGTAGATTAATGAAAATCTCGATTGAACCAATTTTAGTTCCAGGTCCTAACGCTAGAAAAATTTTAAAAGGCCGGTGAAAACGTATTAAATTATTATATATCATATATATGGCTTTTAATTGGATGTTAAATTGTCAATTAAGAATACAAGAGATTGTCGATGTACTGTTTGAAGTCTAAAGCCTGAAGCCTATCCCAGGAGACTTATGGCACGAGGTGGTTTACACCCTGGACGGGATGCCAATCCATGGCAGGGCACACGCTCATTCACACACTACACATAATTTGGGCACGCCAGTTAGCCCAATCTGCATGCCTTTGGACTGTGGGAGGAAACCCAACAAGCACAGGAAGAACGTGCAAACATGCACACAGACCCTGAGGTTGGAATTGAACCCACTAACCACTAATCCACCATGCCAGCTATCATCTCCTCACAGAGATCAGATGTGCTAAAACATTTGAAATTTTTATTCGTTTTAATTAGTTTTCTATCTTTATTTTAAATTAAGTTTTAATTATTTTAAAAGTTTCATTGTAAACAGTTTTTTATTTTTATTTTAAATCAAATTTAATTAATTTATTTAATAAAATAAATTTATTGCTTTTATTTTCTATTTCGCTTTATGATTATTTTCTTTTCCTTTATGTAAAGCACTTTGAATTACCATTGTGTATGAAATGTGCTAAACAAATAAAATTGCCGTGCCTTGCCTATCGTAATCTTATAAAATGCCTATCATATCATATAAAATAATTGATCAAAGCACCTATTATCAAAATAGCTTAGCCATTTACATTTCTCCCCTGATAACATTTAAGACTTTTTACACCACTTTCCCTTAGTATCGGCACATCCATTTCGTCCCCCGATTCTGCCCTATTCACCAGGTCGAAGCCTTTTTTTTTTTTTTTGCTTCCTGAAAGAGTAGATTGTAACCTGATGGAAATACGCTGCTCAACCTTCCATTTCAATAAGTCCCTTTCCATGTTACCGGGAGTCCAGGTCGATAGATGAATACAGAAGGATGACCTTTGAAAACAGCAGGGCACATGGAATGAGGCCCCAGAGATAATAAGTGATCATTTAGAAGTGTATTAGCTGTCACCAATCTTAAAGGACCGATGCAATCGATGCCTCGCAGAAAAATGTCTTCGAGAGGCACCTTTCAAAGGTGAGAAGAAATAATCAAGGACTGGGTCTCTTTCAGAAATATGTAAGCAAAATGCAATAAGTCTTTGCGGAAAGATTTCTATTCACGCGGAAAACAATAGCGCCTTTCAGGAATCTGTGCTTGACAAGTCTCCGGCATGCTAGTCTACCAGACAAAATAGTTGACAAGCAGAACGTTACCAGCGAAGCGCGAGACGCGGGAAGCTAACTTGAAAATCCTGCATGTCTTGCTGCCGATGAATAAAAACAGATCGAAAATGCAAGTCTGGTCACAAAGGTTAACAGTAACAGTAAATACAATTTAATTACCTTTAATTACACGCTTCACTAAAACCAAAAAAAACAAAATGCTTTCTTAAAAAAACCCCAAAATATTCTATTGTTCGTCTGCCAATTAAGATTCTAAGAATTTCTGCATAACTTGCATTTCATACCTCTTGCCTGAACTCAGATTTGGACGTTATTTAGGATGAAGGTGATGTTGTAGGGACTCTGTTTTTGAGGACGCCAGCTGGTCAGAGATGAAGTAATTATGCCACAAGCTTTCAATCCATGTGTCATAATATGTTCGACCACAATACCCACAACATTGCTTTAAATATTAACCAGTGGAACATATTGTACATTAGGCTTCTGGTTCCTCTTTCCAGTAGCTCATCATCATGTTTATATTAAACCTGTTTAGAACAATCGGTGTGCATGAGACGCCTAAAGGGAAAAAAAAAAAAAAACACATGCAGTTTTAAAATATTTTTTTATTTTTTTAAAGATATGCTACTTCATTTCATATCATTTTGTATGCAAAAACAAAAAAAAAGTGCATTATGCTAACGATAGTCCTTCAATATTGCAAAAATGACAAAAAGCATCAAATGCATGAGTGCTGAACCGGTAGCAGTTTACAACACTGTCAGATTTAAAGTGTAGACACAACAGGGGTGCTCGGATAAATAAAAAAAACACTTGAGGGCAGCAAGTCTTGATGTGTGTGTGTGTGAGCTGATCCACTCATACATTGTGTCTCGTTGTCTGTCTGTGCATGTGTGTGTCTGTGTGCATTTAGAAACTACAATGCTTGTAAATTATTCCTCGCGGTCTTTTTTTGTCACTGTGTCAATCTCCTTGAGCTTGAAACTAAGTGGTCGTGCTCAGACTCGACCTTGGGTGGCTGCTGTTTTGTGCATGTGCCGACAGAAAATGTGCATGTCACGGAAATTAAGAGCGTTTAGAATGCACGGGTTATTAATTTGTAGTGAAATATTAACTTCAGTAAGATTTAGGTGAAGCCTGTTCGGATGTTTTGAAGGTGCCGGCGACTACAGGCGTATCATCTATCAGGTAGTCATGTTCGACTTCAGCGCAGTGAAATATATGGGGAAATGTTTCTTTTTTTGGCAAAGGTATTGTTATGGCACGGTTAAATCTCCCTCACGCTCCATCTGCAATGATTTCAGTAGAGGGAGCTCTTTGCAGTCATTTAACAAGCTTTTTTATTGGTTTCAAAAAGTAATTTACAGTATAAGAGAGACTCTATTAGGAGCCAAATATCCGTGAGAAGCAAAACAAGTTCCTTTTTAATTCCTCATATCTTAAGGCTTGCACACGATCATAATATAGTTTATGCTTCATGTTTCGAACTTATTATAAACAGGCTGAGGAAAGTAACTGGGTGACATTCTTGTGACCAGGTTTGTTTTTGCCTGTCAAAAGCAACTCAGAGCTATAAGTTTGATATGACTTTGAACTAAGTTCAAGTAAACCTTCAGGCAGTCAAAGCCCATCCTGGAACATATCAAAATGGAGCCTGGTCACTCAACACAGAGGTGCTTGTTAACCTGAAAAGCTGGAAATGCCTTCAATTCCACTGACGACCACCCCAGTTTGGACAAGTCGCCACATGTAGACTTGTCCAAATGTTCATCCGCAGGCACTTAAAAGACCAAAAAGTCTCCAAAGTCACAGCTGTAGGTTTTAACTCAGTGCCATTTACCATGACTGGTTTTGTTCTGCCTTAGCAACTTGAATAAAAGTTTTATTTCAGAACAATCCTCTTCTTTTCGGCTGGTTACATCAGGATGGAATAAACTTTTAAAGTGGAGTTTATCATATAAAAGAGTCTCATCTAATCTGTACTTCACAAAAAGTGATTTATATCTTCACTGTAATGATCACGACACTTAATTTTTGTTTACTTTTTTTTCTCCATAAAATTGCATGTCAACATTCAAACCTTTACATTCTTTACGGATTTTGGACCATCAGTACAGTAATTTGCTCATAATTGTTCAGCTTCCTAAGCACGCTTCCACTAAACATGATAAACGCTCTTATCTTCATCTTCCATTGCTGTTTGTGAAGTAGCTGAATGAGTGATTTGTAAAACAGACGCCTACGTATTAGAGAATTTCTGGTACATCAGGTTGACTGATAAAAATAAAAAAATCATAAAATCACTCAAGTGTTTAATCGGGACTGGAAATCTGTGACTAAATTTCATATCATAACATCGGTAACATCTTTGGACCAAATTATTCTAGATATGTAAAGTATAAAACCTCTTTTTTTGTATCTTTTTACTAATCATATTACCTTCCCAGCATTTCAACATGAAATTTCAATAATATAATAGCCACAGAATCTAAAAGGATTAATATATTGTATAAGGGACGTTCGAGTCAAACCGGGACTTTTGACTTGTGCAAAATAAGAGTAAAAAGTGCCTTATTGCTCTATAATACTTCATGTAATGTGCAATTAGTGTTTGTGAAATTTCTAATCTATTCTGTATCAAAAACAGCAATAACCTAAAAAGGCATTCCTGTGACCGGGCGCCATCTCGTCTCATCTGTTTAGTCATTTACAACATTCCAGAGGTGGTCTAAGAGGAAAAGGATTGCAAAAAAGAAGATCTGCTCGGTCATGGGATTTCTAATTGATCCAAAGTGATTAAATTAGATATCGTACACCATTCTTATGCATACTTGTATGTATTTGCAAACACATTGACACATTGACTGTATGAAGTGACAAACTGAAAAAAGATTTATTTCGGATATTACAAGAAATATATATATATTTTTTTTACAATAACATTATCGACCCTCGTCATTTCTTCTCACATCATCAGAGGTATTATTCTCACATTTCCTCCTGCACTGACCTACGAGTTTCCCAAAATTGACCTAATTAGGCTTAACATGACCTGAACCTCATTAACTAAAGATGCTGCACATGACCTTTTGTAAACCGTCCCTGCATGAGTCGCACGACTGGTTGCATGACTCAAAACCTGTAATTATGGTTTCCTCATTCCTCGAAAATTAATTTGATCTATTTTGGATCCATCCGTGCAATTTTACACAATGTTACAGTCAATCCTCTTCACCCCGATTGCTAATAAGCATCATTTGTGAACAGCAGCTGAGAGGAAAAAAGCCATGACAGCAGAATCAATATCGCAGCCATACTTTCCGAATACGCCTCGTGTGGGGCGCTCCGTATATATATGTGTGTGTGTGTGTGTGTGTGGTGTGTCTCTCACTGAGAGGAATCTTCTGGGAAACTGCTGGGCTAGGCATGTGTGTGTGTGTGTGTGTGTGTGTGTGTGTGTGAGCAACTCTAGTGTAAGGGGGCAAGAGTTAATTAGAGAACAACACGCCTGGTCATGCTGGCACTGCTCCAACTGGCTGAAAGCCAGCCCTACTCCAATTCTTACACACACACACCTTCCTACTAGTGCTGCGCTGACATAATGAGATATCTACACAAATATGAAGTGCTCGGCTCGGCTCGCCTCCTCCTGATAGGATTTGCCCACGTACTTCAGCTGATGGACTGGATTAAGTGGCAGTGAGATGACCATGTATTGGCAGGTCTAAGTGTTATTTTACTGGTGCTTTACACCATGGGCTGTTTTTTTTCCACACTAGAGAGGCTGGGAATTTACTTAAAAGTACTGAAGAAAATAGCTGTAGTTTTTATGCCGTATTCTGCAGTTTTAGTCTATTCCAGGAAATTATGGGAGTAAGAGTTTTATTTTTTTCCCTGCTTTATTTCTGTTCATATTCATAATTCTACTACTGAGATAACAAAAAAAAACCCACCCATATAACAAAACCCCAAAATCAAGGTTGTAAGCAAAAACACAAGACAGAAAACGTAGGTCCGTATTAAACAACATAATCCTTGTTGCTGATTGGACACGGAATATGAATAGGAAAGGAAAACCAATTGCAGGTTTTCAGTCTATTTTTTTGTCACCTATGGAAGTATAACAGTCCTCAAAACAATAAAAGCATGTTGAATTACATGAATTAAAAAAATAACTCTTTTTTATTTTTTTTAAAATTTTTTTTACAATTTTTCTGCATTGTGCTTTGAGCTGAATGAAAAGAAAAAAAACAATCCTACTGCATTGAAAATTTTGCCACTGCACTGTATTCTCGCTGTATATTTCAAATTAAAATGTAATTCATGCATATAAAGTCAAAGTAAAAAAAATTGTCCTTAATAAATTGGAAAATATATTCAAATCTCACGAATTCAGGCTGCCAAAATACAGGTTGAGAAAACTCATCTGGGATGTCACAGGAAATGCAATTTCTTTAAAGTACTTTAAAGTGTCCTCCCTCCTGCCTACTTTGCCCTGCAACTACTGTACTTGCCGATTGGAACACAGCACTTCTAACTGGCTGGATTGCCAGTTGAGCGGCAAAAAAACCCTTCATAAAACGCTAAAATAACCCCTTGTATATACGTACACAACCTGAAGGGGAAAAAAAAACAATCCTTGCTTTTTTCTTCTTTTTGCTTTTTATTTTATCCAGGGCTCAAACAAGCTAAAATGGCTGTTCCCCCTTTCTGACCTCATATAAGAAAATACTGTACCCCTCCCCCTCCTGCTCGTTTAGCAGTTTCTATAGAAGCTGTACAGCATGTGTGGAAGAGGAGTGAAATAAAGTGAGTGTTAAGTATGAAAAAAATGCATTATTTGAAAGTTATTTGAGATGAAGATGCAGATTAATAAAAAGCAATAATTATTTTTATAATATGGGACCTTTAATGCTATGCAAAGCATTTACCTAAAATAAAAAAAAAATCATGTGATGTATCTAAGATAACATCATGTAATTGCTTTTGATAAAATGAATGAATAAAAGCATCACTAGATTTATTTAAGCTCATTTAACAGCTGATTGTCCAATCAGCAACGACTAGATCATCTTTAATAATATATATTTTCCTTTCATTTTTAACGAGTTTCTGATTTTGCTGTTGCGTTTTTAGAATTGTTGTTGTGTATAGGCTAATATTACATTACCTAAGATTATCCAGTTTATAACATATCCTACCGCTAGATTCAAATCTGAATATCAATTAGATGTGAGGTGAAGTTAAGTGCAGTTTTATAGTTAAAGTTAGAGCAGCTTGTAACTTTTGCAGCAGTGTACTGGCAACCTAACTGCCATTTATTTTTTACAGTTAGGTAATATAATTGTCGTCCAAGGATTCGACATACACTAAGCAGAATTATAACCTCAACCTCACATGGCTATACAATTTGACACAGACCCAAGTTTGTACATGTCCTAAAATAGATTTATATACATGCCAACGTTAAGGGTTCAACCATGTGGCACGAGATTGCGAGATCACATTGCAACACAACAGAAGCCTTGGTCAACATGTGTAAAAAAAAAAAATTTTTATATTATTATTAAAGTCAGATGGAGGACTTTAACTGTGTTGAAACTTTATATCCAGCATAAATTGCGGTAAAAATGACAACCCGATATTATTTTTTTTTCTCAGATTTAGTGCTTTATGTTACAAAGTATCCCTTGATACATAGACGCTGTGTTCTGTCTGCTGGTGAAAACTGATCTCCTTTAACCCGGCATGGTGTTTCCGAATAAATCACAACACTGATTTATACCTACTTTTAAAACCAGCGTTCATCTTTCATTTTTTTTTTTTTTTTTATATCAACACAATTACAAAATGATTTACAAAAGAAATTGGAGCTGGTGGGAAAGACACAAATGATCATGTGAATTCTAATCCACAGTTATTTTATTTGAATGTATTTCATTTCATTTCAAGCTCTAATGTACAGTGTTTAAGCCTGCAAGTGTCACAAGGCAACTTTATCGACATTAACCAAGCAGTCTTTATAACAGCTTAGACCTACTAGAATAAGCCTGCATAAATACCTACGTATGCATTGTCATGACAGTCTTATGTAGCCTCATAACTACCGTCTTTAAGTAAATGACTACCAATGCTAAGACAGCCTGACTTTAGATTGTTTTCATCGTCATATTTTGCACGATTAATCTGTATGAGTCACATAGAACACACAGTGTTTCTTTACACAAGTGCTTATCCATTATGAATAATCTGTTAGAAGAACGTGCAGGAATGAGAATAAACAGGTCCACCTCCATCTTTCCAAATCACTTAAGCTATGTGCAAGTGTGAGACCAGAAACGCTATCTCTGAATACTTCCGCTTAAACTTGCATTTGCACCCCTGTTTCCAGATACCCATATGATACGCATATGGTTCTCGTAAACTGACTTTACCTTTAGCCGTGTTAACGTTTAATGTAAATCAGATTCCAGAGGTTAGCCCCCAGTTTAACCTCATTCATTAAAAAAGAAGGAGAAGAAGACGGAGAAAAAAAAAAAAGAAAGTGGATAATTTGACAAAAACGAGACACTTTTACAGCATGTCCCCGAAGCATAATTTAAGGATTAGAAGTTAAACTGCACAGCACTTTTGTTTCTCTGTTTAATTAAGGCAAGAAAAAGACAGGGTTACTCAGGCAGTACTGTGTTTATTATATGCTGCCTGACTATAGATTATTCATTTATACTTGTTATAATTCAGCAATATACCATGCAATTATCCATCCATTACAATACAATACATTCGTCTATTCCTTAAAGCAATTTTTTGTACTAGTTTCAACATCAACCTCAGCTAATATTCAACTACATGTGCAATTTCATAATACATGGTTACAGGCAAAAATCTGACCTTTGATTAACAATTTTTGTAGTTACACTATTAAAGTTTAAACTGTTGTACCAGCTAATGTAATGAATGAATACATACACTGTGTGGACTTTAACCTCTAAACACTGCATTATATAGGTGTCACTTACCATTCCATTACATATTATCTTGAATTTGAAATATTCCAACCATTAACCATGTCTGTTTCAAAATCAGGGGGGAAAAGAAAAATCTGAAAGCAGACATTTTTATGATGGGTATGGGAGAGTTGTATGCCCCCTTATCAACTTTGCTCTTTGAGGAGCAATAAGACCTGCACAGACAGGTGCTAAACACAGACATCTATCAAGCTCTAGTATTAGACAGGGTTAATTATCCTTTCCTCTTACTTAAAAAAAAGGAAAACAAAAGCATGCATACATCATAAAGACATAAACTTTAATAAACTGTTTAGAATTTACACTTTGATATCCTGTACAACAAAGAGTAAAAAAATATATATATACAGTATATATATATAATTGAATGTAACTACATTGAAGACATCTAAATCTTCTCAACTATTGTTATTTTATTTCAAATTTACTGCTGCAACTTATTGATTTTACATATGTCTAAAATCAATAAGTTGTAGCAGTAAATTTCTACAAACCACGCTGAAATAGAAGAAAAGACTGAGACTGAAATCTTAAACTTTAATTCACCATCGTCTTTAATAATAATTTAAATGTACTCCGTCTGGAAAGGTCAAAGGTTAGCAAGCACCTAACCTCTCCTACACACCATTATTTCTCCCCCTATTATTACCAACCTTCAAACTTCTCCAATACAGACTCAGCTCCCTTAATCTTCACCACTTCAAAGCCACACGCCCTCTGGCCTTATACTACGCACTCAACACCACGGCAATTCATTTTTGCCAAATCTCTCTACCTTATTGTCTCTTTTTGCCTTTTATCATGGCAGATTCCTTGCCTGATGTCTTTGCGCTCTTTTCTCATGTCAGCGCTTGCTTTGTCACAATTAGCAACCCAAATTTCATGGTGGTTCTTCTGAAACTAAGACTACAACATATCGGTTCACAATGCATTCAATTACCTATAGATAGAGAAAGCTCTTCTTAATAGACAAGACAGCATATTTCATGCTTTTTTCATCTCTCTCTATGTAAATGACCCTGGGCTTACTTTAATTTGAAGGGAAGTCTCCGTTGAGTCATCATACATTTTCAGAAAAGTATAAATAGACCTAGACAGCTCAGCGATTGTCTCCAACAACTAATATTACATTCTTCGGGGGCATCTATAATAGGTGGTGTCTGGAAACAGCTGTAAAAATCAGTGAAATGTTCGAAGGTGATAGAAAGTTGTGAACATATTGAAGCAGACACGAAACGAATCAACTCAAGACGATCTTTACCCTCAGACTATACTACCAAACTGCATATTGAAATTTAATGTAAAGTGACATGTCTATTTGAATATGTGTACATAGTACGTCTAGCTTCCATAGGATGTTCTGGTGGACTTTAAGGGTCGTTTCTTTTGAAAAATAAAGCATGCAAAAAGGGTTGCTGATCCTACTTAGCTAAGAAAAGACATATGCTGTCCTTGCAAAATGTAGAGTAGTATTTAAAAACGATAGTTGCTTTGCCTACTTAAAAAAATTTTTTTTTAACAAAACAAAACAGTGGTTATGATCTATCCTGGGATAATGATCGCACAGACATTATGATTGCTGTTTTAAAATTACACTCAGATAAGGCTTTTAAGTACAGAGATGCGAGGAAAATAACAGAGTCGTAGAAGAAGGTGGGCCTGTTGAAAACAATGCAGTGTATAACATTAAAATGTCAATCAATAATCACCTCATGATGTCTTAAATGGGCTCAAAGCACGAGTATAAAGGGAGGTCTGGAACATATGGCATGATGGCAGGGTTGATATATTGACTCGCCCCCGTTGTTGATGATTAATTTATGAAAAGGTAGATTTATCAGTGGAGATTAAAATGATTTTTTGCCTGCGGAGTAAGTTAGTGATGAGGACTTCCCTCAACCAGAAATCATTAGAAAAGCAAAGTGCTGTATTCATAGTAATGTAGCCTGATGTAGATTTCAAGGTCCTCGTGGGAAATATTTCTTGTGGTGGTGGTGGTAGTCATTTGTGTGTGTATGTGTGTTTCTGTGTGTGTGTGTGTGTGTGTGTGTATGTGTGTGTGTGTCTTAATAATGCACAAACAAAGAAGAGGAAGCTGCGTCTACATTCTTTACGCCAGCACAGAATGGGCATATCAGACATGATTTCAAGAACATGAAAAAGAAAATAGTGACAGTCTATTAACCTGAGTTGTATTCTTACCTTTATTTACACGTGCATTACTGAACCACAGTCAAGTGTAAAGGAATACTGCGGTAGCAATCACAGTAGTACTAATTTACCCACATGCACAGGTTTAAAAGAATGTAGCCCAGCAGCAAACAAGAGAAAAGTGATCATGTTACCATAAAGGACCTCACGCAATCACTGACAGCAGAAGAAAGAAATGTGAAGAATGCCAAAGAATTACAAATTTGCCAGCAAGCGTCTTTTCATTCACTTCACATTCGAGATTGTGTCTTCTCTGTGTACATGCTAGCTTAACTCTGTCTAAAACGATGACTGTAGGTGGGAAGCAGCAAAGTACAAAGTAAATAAGCTTTTACATTTTAGTCAGGACATTAAAGAATATCTAACACACCATGTGTCAAAACAGAGTCATTATCAAGCTAGCTAACATCTCAGAGATTATCATTGTTGCTAGCTTGAGATAGTGTTTGCCCACATTCCTTGAATCATTGAAGCGCTAACACATAAAATCTTTTCAATTTGTGATTCCTTCTTGTACTTCCACTCATACTTCATGTAGAATTGCTTAAAAAAATAAAATAAATAAAAAACACAAGTTTTTTTTAGCAAGTCAATTTGAGTAAACAATTGAATGCTTGACTAAGGAGTTTTACTTGAGGACATGTGTGTACTTTTGGCTAAATCATGACATTTACACAAGACTCCGTGTGTCACTAAAACTGTATGGTAAGGAGATTGAGATTTAGCTTAGCTTCCTGATCAAAATATCTTCAGGCTAGTGGTGTTGATAAGAGCAATGCTAGCAACATGTAATAAGCACAGTAATCATAATATCTCCTTCAAATGTAACAACTTTTTAAAACATGGTATAGTTTTACACGATCTAATCATTAAGATCTTTTTACAAATCAATAAGATATATATATATATACTCTACTACTTTTCCCATTGAATTGGTGCCTGACTGGATCCCATCCCCCATCCTGCTGTAATTGTACGATGTTTACCCTCTCAGCCCAAGGCCGTGTCTTTAATTATCCCCACATGAAAACTGGAATGTCCAGCACTGTCATTAAAAAAAGAGCTAACGTCCAGAGCCTAGATGACAGTGTAAACAGGTGTGTTAGTTATTTCGCAAGCCTATTTTGTTCCTCCTCTATTCTCAATAAAGGTTTGAGCTTTTACTGTTTGGTTTATGCCTAAAAAGGGTTAGCTTCCTAAATCTTGCTTAAATGGATTAATGGTGCAATTAGATAATAACTACAACCTGGTACACATCAGAATTTTTTTTTCCTAATGCCATATTATAGTTACATCTAAATCAATGTATTACATAACCACAAACTTAAGAAGAAATGTTGCATATAAATATATTGTTAAAAAAAATTATTAAATGACTACTAAAGCACAAACAATGTGAGAGCATTTTAAACTCTAGAAATCCTTAAAATTAAGACACCAATTTATAATTAATTTATGGGCAAAACACAGTATTGGTGCTGATTTAATTTTTTTATGTTATATATACAATACAGAAAATGTGTATGCCCAGGAAGCTACTTCTGAAGTTTATGCAACATGGAAGTGAATTTTTGCTTCCCTAAAAATTTCAAGTTGCTAATTTTACCCGTTTTGGAGAGATGATTTTATATATGCTCCAAACATGGTCTTTTTTCAGCGTTATACTGTCTTGCTTCAAACAATAACAATTTAAAATGCTAATTATTCATATTTCTTTATGAGTATTGACACTAAAATTAATTTAAGCTTCTATAAGTATATGACCTGTAAAAATGATTTTTTTAGGTAAAAGCACGAAATCTGTAGTGTTCGTAACCATGTCAAATTCATTCATGTTGCAATATCTTAAGAATTTAGCATTTTAGAATAATAAATTTTTTCAAAAAATGTCTTTTATGTCTTTTCATGTGAAATCTATATCGGCTAAGTTTCATCTGAATGACACATAACTTTTAATTTTAAAAAGTAACAAAAAACAAAAAATGGATATCGAGATAAGAATCATTATATATTATGACAAATGGTGTTATATGATCCTATCTAAAAATTCACTTTCAAAGACACTTTTAGCACCAATACCTTGTTTTGGCCGTTAGCATGTCAAATATTATAAAGTATAAATCTTTTTAACTGCTTTTATTCACAGACTACATTTCTTTTTAGTTTTAACAGCCAAAAGTCTTGAGTCACCACTCATTTCTTCATATTCTGCATCCACAGGTAAGAAGCAGTAAAAGAAGCAGTGAAGATTATAAGAGATGATCAGGCCGGTGATTAATGTACTGGTGATGCTGAATGATGAGTGGTTGAAACAGACGTTTAGTTACATAAACAACCAAGTTTTAAATCTTATCTTTAGGTACTTTGCAGCCTGTCACACTAAACAATTTGTTCTCATTTTTTTATTTTAATCTACATCATTTAATTTAATTTTATTTAATATGAAGAAATTAGAGATGGCTCAAGACTTTCACACAGTTCTTATTATTTTAATTTAATTACATTTGTATTTAATATGAAGAAATGAGGCTCTGGCGGTGCATGACTTTTGCACAGTACTATAGGTAAGATTAGAAAGTTAATAACAATCATAAACAATTTTAGGGAATTGTTTTTTACAGTTGAGGTCAAAGGCAGATGACAAAAATACAACATTTAAGTTAATAGTGTTTGCTACAGCACATACCTTTTAGTCCAAGTTCCTTATTTAAAAATGTCAGTAATAAGATTAAACAACATTTTTATACTATAAAAATTAAATTAGAGTGTATCGCTCAGTTTTAATTTAATTAATGAATATATAGTTTTAATGTGCATTATTACAATGTTGTTCTACTTATTAAAGTGTCATACAATCAAAAAGTTTATAATAATAACAAAAGTTATTATAATCATTATTATGTGTAGAACAAATAATCCTCAGCCAAAATTTGACCCCAAATTGGGACAGACCTACTAAATAGACAAACAAACGTTAACCAGTTCTACAAACTTTTTTACATTTTTTTACAGAAGATAAGAAACCTATTGCAGCACATCGGTTTGCTGTTTTTCCCGATGAACGTGCACAAGGCAAGCTAACATGCCTAGCCCGATTCTACAATGTGTGTTGGACACTAACAAAGCACACAAATGTTTAATGCACAAACATTACAAGGCCCTCAGTCAGCGGCGCGGGGCCGTAGTCGGAGAACAGAGCAAATGCAACCTCAGCAGGAACGATAAAAAGCCACAACAATGAAGGTGCTTGTGCACTGCGCTGTGGAAGCTGCTCCATAATTCGCTTTTGCTGACGTTTACAGGTTTGATAAGGGTGGAGACATTATCATTCAAGGTTTAGTACCGGTACAGCTCATTTTTTAGGTACAGAGTGTGTTTATATCATGTGTACATCATCATCTAATTAGAATGAGGTACAGACTAAATTGAGTCAGTTACATGACAACATGTCTTACTTTAGCTTACATGTCTAGCTGAACAAGCTTCATTAAAGCAGTGCTACTGTTATGGTTTAAAATATAATAAATGACTAACCACCAAGAACACTAATGTTAATCAGTAACTGGAATAAACCATTAGGCATTTGATATTAAGATGCTGCCCCATGCTAGTCGGCTATAAAAGAACAGTCTGAACTCACTGTTTTTTTAATTGTCCTGTTTTCCCTTCAGACTATTTCCTGTCCTGGATTAATGTTTAAGAGGTTAAGCTAAATGAAAAGCATGTGGTGTCCGGATAAGTACGGAAAATGTTCAATTCGTCTTAATGGTCTTCCCAGAAAGGCCAAAATGCTAAAATAAGTTACCTGGAACTAAGCTATGAGAACGTTTTTCCCCCAAAATTACAATTAATAATGAAATTTGATTCAGAAGACAATAAATTTTAATTATTTAATAGGTTTTTAAATTTTGCTAAAAATACTTTTCAAGAAATGTAGCAATCATGCGATTTTATGACCACTAACGAAGAAGTAAAGGTTGATCTAACTAGGCAACATGAACATTAACATTCCAGGCATTATAAACAACAAATGTCGGGAAAATAATTTGTAGAAACAAGAAAATCAAGAATTGCAAACCTCATCCTGAGAACTTACACATTTCATTAGGAACTGAAAGGCTCTCTACTTCAGTCTCAGGGTCAAACTGAGGTTTGCAGACGTCACAACCACTGTACCTGCATTTTGTTTTGTAAATTTCAGCACTTAAGCTCCTTTACGAGGTTACAAACACTACACCCAAATAACTACCAAATACTCTACTTGCTGAAGAACAATCTTTAATTTTTGCTCTAGCTATCTTTCTTTCTTCTGTCTTTCTTCACGAAGCCTGTGGTCCATATTTCTGATTACTCAGGAGTCTTTGTGCATGTAGTGTGAAGATTAACAGAAAAACCACTTATATTTTTCAACATCTTCATCACAAGTGGTCAGCTGCAGTAAGTGAAACCGTGATAGCAGTAATTAGCTTTCGATAATGGCTGAAAAATGAAGAAGTGGGCAGGAAAGTGTCATCACAGTTCTTCACATCACATAGTTTCGAATGGTGTTAAAAGATTGGCATTTTTTTGTCACTAGTCATTAGCAGATACGTACATGATAGATGTGTATTGCATGGTAGGCTTTCTTTTCAAGTGCAAAAGCAAAAAAAAATTATCAAGTTACTATCAGTTTTGGCAGCTGCGAAATACGTGCATAGTATCAGACAGTGGTGTAGCATCAGTTTAGATGTTATAGGAAAATAATCAATAACCAAGGGACATGGCGTTAACTTTGAAGGTTATTTTCATACACGCACATACAAAAACAGCACATCTTGGTGTTTTTATCCTCTGAGCAATTTCCAAATTATATAATAATTTTGTTAATTAATTACTTAATTAAACATCAAAGTTCTGATCTGTTGTTATAGTTACATTTATTAATGTGGCATGTGGGCGAAACTGGTTCCTATTATCACTTCCAGCTATAAGCACTTCCTTCAGTGCGCTTGCTTTTCTCTCTCATTTTACAAAAAAAAAAAAAACTTAACTTTTATGGCAGACACCCTTATCCAGAGTGACTTACATTTTATCTCATTGTGCATCTGAGCAGTTGAGGGATAAGTGCCTTGCTCAAGGGTGCAACAATGGCAACTTGGCAGTTGTGAGGTTTGAACCTGGGACCTTCCAAACAAGGGTCCAACCCCTCCTCCTTTGCCTTGTAGACTTTCCCCATTGCAGAAAACCTATTTACCTTTGACTACTACAAAGCACTGACACTGGAGACTCCTTCAAATATGTCAAATATGCTAAATAACCATCTCCATCCAGGAAATATCAACAATTACATACTTGTACAAAAAAAAAAAACACATCTGTTTATGTCGATTGCCTCTCACAGCATGGGAGACACTACAGAAACGCTGAAGCCGGCAGTGCTGTCAGAGCTGCTGTTATACAAAATAAATCAATGTTCTAAACAATATGAATGAGGAATTCAGCAGTAGCATCTGTATATTGGAATCATCATATTATTCATCGCTAGATAATACTCATAATAAATGCTAGATAATAGATAATTGCTAGATAATACTGCGCACTGCTAAACTAATTTTCAACAAAAGGACCATCTGCCATAGATAAACACACAAATCAAAAGAAATGCTTCCTTCTATTTATTCCAGTGAAGGATTTGTGATCTAGGACAGGGAACCTCACTCACAGCAAACATTTCAGTAAGGACAATGTTCAAATGTCTGCTGAGCCCAACACAGGCATGCATGCTCATACAAAGATCAGGTTATTTAGGCTTGATTTACTTAACGTTCACTTACATTTTCAAAGAGAAATCTTTCAGTTACTGTATTTAACTTGCACATAATTTTATGAACACAAAGTTCAGAGTGGGTGTATTTTTTTTCCTGATTAATTTTCCACCCTGGCAAACCTAACACCAGAAGTTATTCATTGCTACTTAATCCAAGTGACACAGAAGGCGGGTAATGAAATCAAAGCTGTATTCTCGAAGTGTTTAATATGTCCTCCTCTCAAGCATTCTGAAGCTGTATTTATAGTGGCGTCTTGTATTAAGAAAGTCAATCCAGATTTGTTACACGGTACATCTGGATATCCAATTGATCAGATAAAAAAAATACACCATCAAAATGTAAAGGTTAGAAAGTTCATATCTTCCTAGCAAGGCTATTTGAACCTGCACCATTCCGCATGCTCACACCTTTCCTTTGTCTAATGTGTAACTGTTCCAAATGAGGGACTGGTTTAATGTCCAGTGTCAAAGTGATCATTTCTATGCTGATTAATAGAAACGGGCCATAAAAGCACATGAAAATGATTTGAAGTACACTGTGACCTCCATGACTCAATTAAAAGATTAACTATAAGTCACATTTCTGTTACAAACTTAAAGGTGGAGTGATAGAGTAGCATAGTCCTAGCCACATATACAGTAGTATGATGTGTGGTATCTTTGCTCTGAAATAACAAGTAACCTGCCCTACTTTGCAAAACAGACATTTGAGTAACAAATCAACGTCAGGTTTAAGTAGATCTTAGGAGACAAATGCAGCCTCTGAGCATAACAAGGGCATTTGTACAAGGTTTCTTGACCCACTTGTGAAGCCAATAATACAGATGCACAAATGTTGCAAAAGTAAAGTCATGCATTAACCATTCAAAATGTAAATCTGAAGAGTGATAGCGGTCATGTTTTCAAGCAGTCCGTTAATTAATCTGCATATCTGGGGGAAAGAAAAACACTACTAGAAACATTGAAAATGATAACAAATGAAAATGAAAATAGGTTTAGAAATTGCAACATTAATTTATACATAATAAGACATGAATTTTTATTTTAAGCTTAGACGTGCATACTTTAATTACAAAATTAATGTAGAAAAGCTTAGATTTGAACATGTACTGTATATTAGGTTAGGAAACTAAGAAAAGATGCATGCCATAAGTTAATGTAATTGTAACACACAGTGGAGAAGACGCTAATGACCTTGCCATTGTGCAAAAATTCTATTCTAGCACATATTTACGCAGCTGGAACCATATAATCTTCTACTCCTACATTATGCAGTGCATCAATGGAAATGAAATTTACAGAGAAATTGAATATTGAATATTGATATATCGGCCAAAGGTCAGCTTAAGTCTTTATCCTGCAATGAATGCATTTAAAAGTGATTTACTTTGACAGTTTGAATTGACATTGTGAATCACACCCGCTCCCATTACATTCGAGCGTTCGAGCCCATTCTGCCTCGATATAGGATTTGACTTTTCTTTACAGTTCTTTAGATATTTACTGTAGATGTTTGAACTTTGGCGAGATGGTGCTCTATCTTCTTAAACACTTTAACATGTGTGCTTATAGCAGGATAGCTGCGAATTCAATTCCCATCATAGTCGAGTAATGTCTTCTGCTGCTGTGCGCTTGATGGAACCCAGTTAACAGGGCTCTGTCAGCGCTGGACTGTGTGTGGCAGTAACTCACAACTTGGGACATGGTCACTGGTACTAGCTGGGAAATCTTTTAGCGCTTTCTGCCACAATGGTCACCTTTTACTAAAATTTTCATTTCAAAGAAGTAAGTGGTAAGTTTGTGGTAAGTTTACATGGTTTGAAACATATTGACTGCCCTTCTCTTCTCCTTCTCTGACATATAATGAAACTTATGAAACACTAAGAATTCTGCAAATTGAGTTCCTTAATCTTACAGTACATCTTGACCATCCAATAAGACATCAGAAGCAATTTTAAAAATAAACTCTCCATGTTATCCACTTTGCACAGAATTTCACTACCCAATGGCACTAAAAGGTACATTGGGTAAAAACATATATGAAGCTTATTTCATTTTATAAAGTGTATTCTGACTATACAACTGACTATACAATTCCTTGTTGCTTAGGTTGTACCCCTTTTCCATATTTAATATATCTTTCACCTAGAGACCATAATTAACTTTTATAGTAAAACTTTTAAGATATACTATATACACTTCTTTTAGGTAAATGATACTAAAAACAATCCCTAAGCTAATCATCCCAAAATAATCAGGAAAGGTACTGTTCAGGACTAATTTTTTTGTAATTCTTTATTAATATATATATATATATATATATATTATTATTATTATTATTTTTAATTTTTTTTTTTTACAAAAACCATAG
>JAQMYK010000014.1:17052749-17067971 GCA_030014345.1 Clarias buthupogon | reverse complement strand
CCCCCCCCCCCCCCCCCCCCCCCGCCCGCCATTTCCTTCCTGCAGGAGGATGGGTAGGACCAGTATTGTGTAAGCAGATGGGGAAGATATCATGGCAAAATATACCTCCACCAGAGCCTCTATTCATGTTGCATCAAAAAAAAAGAAGAACCCTGTGATTGTCATCTAATCCGCTCAGGGCCCACACCCAAATGAAAGCACTTCCCCTTGTTGTTGGTTAAAACACGCCACGGACTCCTGTGCATTAAAAATCAGGTGTTATATAAACAGGACTGGTTTTGCAGAACTGTAACAGAAAAACTTCATGTTAACAGAAAAACTAGGTTTTTTTTTTTTGGTCCCAAAAATTAGTTTTAGCGCTAAAAGCCAGTGTTATCACAGCTTCAGTCCGAGCACGTCTTGTTTAACCAAAAAAGGAGAACCTTAATTCACTTAAGTACATGGTTTCCATTTCACGGAGTATGCAACACCTATTCAACGAAAGTGCCGCTCTGCAATAAAGCAGTGAAGATCGTTAGTATAATGTGTGGACGGACGGGGAAACCATATAAGTCATTACATGTTGACCTTCCGATCACTATCAGCTATCTGTAGGATATATCTATTATTTATGGATTGAGTAATACACGTGTGGGTTATACAGTATATTATGAACGTTTTTGTTTCCATGTAACTACGAAAGTCCAGGATCGCTGGATGAAAATGCATCGAACTATGCACTGAACTAACAAGTTTGAGTCTGTTTATGGATCACATTGTATTATTATTATTATCACATGCACATCTGGCTGAGAAAGCCTTTAAATAAGAGTTTTCTGCTTGTGGTGTTGAATAATTAAAGATGGGAACATGAGTCCAGGTTATGCGAGAGCGCAACAACATTTCAACAGTCGAACCATACAGCTGCTGGCTAACGTGCGTCCTGTCGGCAAACGGAAATATGGGTAGCTCGAATTATAAACGACGTTAACGGTGTGCCCCTCCCACCCACAACACTAAACATGTGTCAAACGCAAAAACAAAAACATCTTTTTTTAAAAACTTATCTCGACTTGTATCATCATTACAGATTCCACAACCAATGACTTCCACGCCACGCACCACCAGTGATCCTTTTTTTTTAACCCCCCCCCCCCCCCCCTTCTTTGATCTTTTTAATGATCTCTGACCTAGTATGGAATCTATGAGCTGCGAATGCTGTTTTATGGCGAAGTGGAAGCGGGGGAGGGGGCTTCAAGTAGGTCAAAGGGCATCAGATTCTGCTAATGCTAAACAGAAACAAAGTGTCAGCAAGCCCATGTTAGATTTCACAGAAGCAAATGCTGATTAAAAAGGATCATGTTACTCTGGCAACTTAAAGGCGCAGGAGTGTTCGTTGGTTTTTTTGTTTTTTTTGCAGTATTTGCCGCAGTTGCGGAATATTGCTCAGCTGTCTTACACAAAATTTACACCCGTCCTTTAATCAAACTGTTAATGTGACTAAGTCTCACCTCAGGCCACATAAAAATAGACATTCTTGCCCATGCCTAAAAGTGCCATGGCTCTTAATTGTTCAGTGGGGTTCCTCTACAAATGACTTCCTCTCTGCTATCTGTTATAAACTTTTATTGGTCTGCGATCACCCCCTAAAGAGGGGCCAGCATGGCTGAACTAGCCTTATGCTCCATCTGATACCACGAATAACCCCAAATCCTGTACAGAAGTGCTGACCCGCTCCAGAACTGCGTATACAGGCCTCCATTGAATTTTTTTTTGTTTTGCGCCCCCTTCCAAAAAGGATCAATACTGATCTTTCATCTCCCTCGTAATCCTTTTTCCTGCTAAAGGTTTGTCATAGGCATTGTAAGAATGGAGCTGGAGAAGGAAAACAAATCCATTACTATGTCAAAATCCTATGTAAGCCTCATTCTAAAAGATTCGTTAGAACTGGTTGCTTTTTAGAAACGTAGATAATCGTTCTTAGCTGGTACGTTTTAAACGTTTTGGACAAAAGTTAAATTCCTGTTGACTCCTTTTAATTGTGACCGAAGTAGTTAACAGATGAACACGCAGACCTTGTTAGTTTTCCCTCCAATGTATTTTCCTGTTTTTGAGCAGACAGATGGACAAAAATAAAGCGAGGAACCGCCGAGGCTCGACTAGATTAGGAGCTGTATCTGGTTTGTATTGATTTTGTGTGGACTTCAATCTAAACGTACTAATTGCTTCCTTGCTTGTATTCGAGCTTGGTGGCAACCAGAAGTGACTGTTTTACTGCTAAGATGTCCACGGATATGGACTCTAACCCAATTAATCAAAGTGTGTGCTGTCATTTGGTCACAGGATCTTGCTAGGAGACGGCTAGCTTAGTGTGTACATTATTTTTAAACGAGAGGAACGTTCATCGCAAAAGTTGAGGACATCAGATAAAGCTTATCATGAGTTATCATTAGGGTTTCTAGTAGAATGATTTCCTATTACACTCACAAAAATATTTTGGGCTTGTGTAGATTTTTATATATTATTTTACATATTACTTCAGTAAATAAGTTACATAATTCTATTTAATAAGTTTAACATAAACATACCATAAGCCTGGATATTTTACTTGTGTGAGAAGTACTTATACGTATGTATGTTTCAGTGTACAATCATTTTAATTAATTCTGATACCGTATGGTGTAGTTTAAAAAAAAAAAACTATTCTGAGGAATATTTTGCTATTTATTTTTAGTAGCTCTCTAGACTCGTATTGAGCATCACAGTTTTTAGCATTCAATGAGCACTTTATTAGGATCATCTACAGATAATTGTGTTATATTAAAAAAAATCTTCCACTTTGTGCCTGTACAATTACTGATTTTAGTCTTTCCCTGAATGTAATGAGTGCAGTGCAATGAATATAATGTTCTTTCCCTGGATTTCCACTAATCACTTATTATTATTATTATTATTATTATTGTATTTATTTCTTTTTAGTTTGCATTGGTACAATCGTTCAGGTGATACTGGAATGTTTTAAACCATGTCAGTGGTATCAGTGCTTTGATGAATTGTTCCTAGCAACAACAGAGCTATAGTCGGTCTCTGTGCACATAAAACTTATCATAGATATCATAGATTGTTTTATTCATCTTTTATTAAATGCTTTAACCTGGTCAGGGTTGTGACGGACCTGGAGTCTGTTCCAGTCACAAGGGCTTCATATTGAAATATTAACATCTTGACTTTCGATTTCAAATATCATAAATAATGAGACATACCATATTAATATTAATTTTGTCTCGGGTTTCTGAAATACATTTACTCACCCGCCTTTGTATTTGAAGGCAGGATGTATATGAGGTCAATGCAACTCTGTAGTATCAAGTTATAAAGAGATTCACTGACTGCCAACTTCCCTGTACTGGTTACTCAACTGTGTAAGTAATCTGTCATTTTCAGCCACCAGAAGTTAACTTTAATTCTCATTCAAAATGCTTCATTGTTCCCATCAGGCCTGAAAAATCATTTGTACAGCTGTGGGAGAGGAATGGGGTGCAGGGGTGAAAACCTGTTAAACAAACAGCCTCCAGCAGCTTCCAGTACAGACTATTAACCATGGCCTGCTTCTGTGTTGGGAAATAGCACCCTGTGTCTTCCCTGTCACACACAACTCTTTTAGCACGTGGGTGTTAGTGTATTCCCGTTTTGAGCTAAACAAAAGTCAATTAGTTCCATGGTAAGAGAATGTTCTTGGGTTTTTAGGGAGAACTACTGAAACGAGATACGACTTCGCCTGCGGGACAATAGTGGAGACAGGGATTGAGAATTCTTTTGTCAAGGTAAGGGGAGTCGTATCACATGGCTGTGGAATCCAGACTCTAATTGACCCCTGAATTCATCGGAGGCCATTAAAAACAAAGCGGGCCCTCTCACCTTCATGCAGACCGAGAAGTAAATAGTAAGACATGCTTAAGGCACTAATTCATGATTTGTGGATCCTGGACTTGGAACGTCACTGAAGGATGACGCCTAAGCAGCTTGATTTGTCTTTGTAAAACCTGGTGTGTCCTTGCAAAAGGTGTGAATTGACATTAATCCTTTACTTTTTTTCATTCATCGACTCTCATCATCATGCAAAGATTATTACAACCTGTATTCGTCTTTATTCGATAATTTTCAGGATTTCATTAGGGTCAGAATGAAGAAGGCTGTTAGTTCTCTTGACTGTCACTATGTTAGATGGCTACGACAAGTGAGACTAGTAAAACGTTTCTCATTGTAAAGCAGGGAGGGGGGTGGGGTGTGAGTGAGACTCAAGTGACAGAAACAGGGAGCGTGACGGGGGATTTTACTAACCTCCTGAATCAGAGACGAGGAGCCACCAACACCACCACCACCACCACCGCCACGGAAAGGAACGCTTGAATTACCCGCATCGCTCCCAGGTTGGCTGTCTTTTCCTGACTGAACACATGTCAAGGGCACAGTTGAAATCATGGCAGATGGTATTTACTCACAGATCAACCATATTTGAGACTTACAAACAATATATAGTGCAGAGATTCCATTAAAGAGCAGATAAAAAGGTGGTAAAAAAAATGCACTTTATACATTTATATATTGTAACAAAAAGATGCATTCTTATGCAAAAATTTTTTTGCTGGCTGCTTTCCTTTTTCCTCTTCCGCTCTGCTTCTTCTTTTTTTTTTTTTGATCTCTCTCTCTCTCTTCTCTAGTGCAAAGGGATCAGTTGCTAAACTGAATTAGCAGGCCACTCAATCATCAAAACAAACAGACCTCCTCTGTTAGTGACATTAGCAGCGAGGTAATTCACTTATGTTACACTGGACGGCCCCTCTGCACCACAGTCAATGCTCGGGTAGATTTGCATTCAAGGTGAAAATCTACACAATTCACAATCGGGCTCACTACATTTGACTACATTCATGCCTTGGCTGTTGCAGGTCGTAAAAAAAACCATTTGTTTTCCCAACAAGAGTATGGGCATGTGCAAAGTTCCACACTTATCAGAACCTGTTTTGGATTACTTTGAGGTTTTAATCTGTTACTGAATGTGTGTTCCTAATTTATCAAGTTACATAATCAGAAAAAGAAAAGCATGAGCTCCTTTAAAAAAAAAAAAAAAATTCCAGCATGTTAATAAAGATTTCGATTTTGGCAACTAGAAACAAATATTTGTTAATTAGGGTCAACTTAAACCATCCAAACCTTCCTACTCTTGTCGTTGTTCCCGTGCCTACAGTACAGTATGACCCACGCAAACCAATCAGGCTTCTGTAACTCAATAAACCGGTGTGTGTTTGTGTGGGGGTAGTTGAGGAAGCTAATCTTGGAGATGTGAATATCTGATGCTTGCCTTCAGCCTGGGTATACTACGTGCTTGATTCTGACCTATCTTATGTTACCAGTCCTTCCTGTAATTAACGCTGACACGTACGGCCATATGGAGCGAGACTGATGGCATGCGACCTGAGCTCCCTCCTGTATCTCTGCTGTAGGCGAAGGAATGTTTTATTGATATCGTTTGAAAATCAAGCTATTTAAGCTTAAAGTAAAGTCGGGTAGCTTATTGCTGTTTATGAGACTGAAAACTTTGTGAAAGAGTTTATGGAAATTCTCAACTCGAGTTCAATCCTTGGCTACAGCATTTAATCCTCCTACTTTTGTTATTTAATAGGAATTGAGCACATATACTGTAGTAGTGTGATAAAGTCTTAAGCCACCCCTCATTTCTTTATACTTTACTTGCAAAGAGTCAAACTTTCTTCTATTTTTAATGTAGTCTTGAGGAATAGTGCTCCAGGCGTCCTGAAGGACCTTTTCGCTAAGTTTTTGGGACTCATTTTCAGTCCAGTCCCAGAGCAGTTTCAGAGGAATGTTGTTTGTTTGTTAAGCTACACAGTGACCTATGAATCATTCAGGCATAAAAACATCTAACGTAAGGCATGAACCAGTAAGAAACGGGTGCAGATGAAGACAGATGATCAGCTGAACGTTGAATGTTGAGTGGTTGGAACGGACGAGAGGGGAAATGAGGTTGCTGCTGAGGTTGTTACATAAGTTGTTATATACCTTATTTGTATAAAAATCCTTATTTTAATTTCATTTAATATGAAGCAATTAGGAGTTGCTCAAGACTTTTGCACATTATTGTACTTTACATACGTACATATGGATAGTTGTACACTACACTGTTTAAAAAAGCAATAATAAGTCCATTCCTGTTATAACTAATGAAAAACTACAAATATTTACAGAGCTTTACATGCAAATTCAGATATTGATTATCTTCCTGAATGGTAATACTTGGATTATCACTGAGCATTCACTGCAGTAGTTGGAACAGACTAGTGTGGAATAAAAATGGTTTTGTATGTGCGTTTAAAGGGTGCATACTTTACCTAACATAAATATATGCCATTGTCAGGAAGTATAGGTGAGACCGTGATAATACTGTACATGTCCCATAACAGTGACATAAAACCTTGCTCAGGGGTGTTATATGGTTCAAAATGTTAACTCATATCTCAAGTATCTCAATGCAAACTCTTAGGTTGTCGAACCTGTATGTCTACGTGCTCCGAAACATAATGTATTTATCAGACAACTGATGAACGTGGTAACTTGCAAAAACTATCCAAGACTAACCCATAATGTCCACAGTACACTGGTTTTATGTAAAAGAGATTAATTTGCCTACTGAACTCAAAGCAATGTATCACCCGATCTCGCAATGTATCCGTGCATGACTTTGACTGCTGGTGACCAAAACACCTCTAACCTCAAATAGTTGCATGCCTAATAACATGCTTTGAAAGCCAATGCACAATCAAGCTCCACAACCCTCAATTCAAGGCAAAAGCTTTGTAATCACTTGACGCCAAGTTTGAGAAAACCATGCAGGTACTATACTGTGAAATTCTGGCTAACAAAAAGTTTTTTAAAAAAAGCTCTCAAGGCTGTTAACTTGACTAGGGAATGGTCTAGGTTGATCATCAAGGAAGACGGCAAAACATACTAGTACACTTCTGATTATGCAGTAAGGAAAATGGCATTGAAAACGTTTGGATTATATATATATATATATATATATATTATATATATATAGTAAATTAATGTAGGTATACTGGCTATAATAAAGTTATATGAACAGTAGCAATTCTAATGTTAATGAAATATAAACATACTTTGATTCTCGTGACTTGTTTATTTTTATCTAACCTAAACAAGTCAAAGCTTCAAAGTACGTTTATATACTGTATATGCATGTACCTTTTTTTCTCAGTAATAGTAGCCTGTTAACCTCACATACCTTCAGCTAGGTCAACTTGGCACATTTATTTAGTCTTGTCAGGTGAATGGACCATAGTATGGTTGAGTGACAAAAGTAAAAAGAGTAATGTTGAGTAAATGTGCTCATGTCCCTATGAGGGAGCTAATGAATGTTCAGAACACAATTGTATGGTTTACATGTTTTAGCTTAGACAGAACCTTTACTGAGCAATTGCACATTAAAAAGGAAGAAAATTTCTGGGACATCTATGTCTGGGATTAGTTTTATTATTAGTTTTATATTTGGAAAGTTGAAAAAAGGGATTGTTTGTTTTTAGTCTTGACAATAGGGGAAAAAACAGGTTTAACAAAAACTAAAAATAACCAACTCCATTATATATGACTGGACAACAAAGGAGTAAAAAGACTGAAAACAAATTCAAGGTGTTCGCCAAATGAACACAGGCAGCAAACATAAAGATCACGGTTTCAACTTTAATCCAGTTTCTGAAATCACAATCAGCCACTGCACAAACTGACTAAGCTGGCCCAGTGACTTAAGGCACTTTCAGCAATACCGGGGTAGCACAAATAAAAATCTAACACTCACATAGAAGAAGGCTGTTCAAACAAGCCAGTCAGGCTGTGTTTTTAATGAATAAGGAGCCCTTTGCTGACAAAACACAAGCGCTTCAATGGCGCATTGTGTCCCCAAAGGCATTTTATTGGCACTCCTTGCTTGAGTTATGGTGAAAAAGTTCCATGCATACTTTCACTGACAGATCTTGAATAAAGAGCTGGGCTTTGACAAACACAGCTTTCGAACCGAGTGCTCTGACAAGACACCAGTCACTAAGCAACAAAGAAGGTTTTTTTGGTGTTTATTTATGAGCTGATGATCTGAGGCCAGTGTTTAAAAAAAAAAAAAAAAAACCTGGCTCAAAAGTATTCTGAAGTTTGGATAATATGGTTTGTGTGATAATGACCTTGCAGACGTTCCTAAAATGCCAGAAATGGTGTTAAGTTTTTTCAACGAATGGAACATATTCCAAATGAGTGACCGCTGGTTACAGTCAGGAGGGCCGGCTGACACTCCACAGTACATTAACGATACGGCTACTGGGTAAAGAAAAAAAAAAAAACATGACCTCCTTGCCATATAAAGGCTTTTGTTCCATGCATATGTTTCAGGCCACATGCTGTGCAGCTTAATGACATTCTGGACTCAGAGTCAAACAGAAGGGGCTGGAGTGGACTCCATTAAAAAAAAAAAAAAAAAAACAACTTCTGATACACGTGTGTCCGTCCTATGCAAGTCAAAAACAATGCACCGGTTATTTAAAAAGATCACAGTGATCAGCAGTTATGTCTGATCTATCCAGCTTCCTTCTACCATCAATCAAGCTCTGGTGCACATGGACAAATGGGTATATTTTAATCCCTTTAAAGTGTACTGCAAAATAAAGAATAGGTATTATGAAACCCCCTGTGTGTTATCAATGTTTGTTTAATCACAAAGCTATTTTGGCTTCCTGCCTAAGAAGGAACTTCTCCTTCCTTTCAGTGATTTCACAATTGCCTCATTTCCCTTTTTTTTGTCCAAGAAATGTTTAGCTACTATCTTCAGTTCCTCAGAGTGTGAATTAGATCACTGACAGCTGCGTTAATACTAAGTAATCTTTTCCACATCTGGGAAAGGTGTTTACGGAAAAAAAGAAAAAGAAAAAAAAACTCAGACATTTCAGGAATGTGCATAAGAATAACGACGATAATGAAAAATAAAAAAAACTGTTTATTCATTCATATAAAAACATATAAAAACTGGCTGTAATAATGCATACAAGTGCATTACCCTTACAGCAAATACTAACTAGATTTTCGAGTTAACCCTTTCAGAGTTAAGAAGCCGGGCATTAGCCTAGATCTGCCAAAGCAAACAAAAGAGGGAAACACAAACCTCTCTGCAGGCTTCTGTAGTGAAATCATACACCAATGCTGCCTTCCCATCACCCCGTCATCAATTCCCAGCCCCCCTTCTATAAGCTTACTAAGAGCCTCGTTATGGGGGAAAAAAGCCACTCCGTGAGTTTTTAATGTTTTCAAAACATCAGGATGACAACGATGGTGTGGAGATCTAACCTGAGCTCTGAATCCAAAGGTCAGGACAAACCGAGCAATCGGATAGTTCTTCTTCAAAGAATGGAAGATGCACATTGTTTTACTGGAACACTTATTTCATGGCAAATAATTATATTAGTGTTTAAACGACACATTGATCTTTGTCATCATTTTAAGGGAGGAGATAACTGATTACATCATATTGAAGAAAATGAAAAAAATAAACAAACATTTCTGAAAAAATTTACAGGAAATCCTAAAACTACAGTCGCAGGCTTATGAGGGGCATGTGGATTAGTACATGTGAATATCTGCACTAGGTGTTCCTCTTTGTGGACACACACTCACGCACGTGCACATTTGTATGGCTGGTTTGTGTCGAAGTATGCAGTTTGCTCGTGTTTCGTAATGGTTTGGCCACCAGCCGACACACGCACACTGCAAGAGATGGAGATTCCAGCATTTTTGGTCAAGCGCCAGATTGGAATGCCACCAACCCTAGTTTTCTGCTCTCTTGCCAAACCCTCCACATAATTCCTCACCTCCTTTTTTTCCTTTACTCATTTTTTTTTAAGCAACAGTTTATGATATAGCAGGGACTTCCACTTTTACTTTCGCAGGTTTTTTTTTCTCAGTGGGTGACTTGCCTTTTGATTCTCCCATGGTTTAAGGTTTTTTACTCAAGTACTGTGTTATATAAAGTACTTAGGTAACCCGGTCAAAAGGATAAAAACTATAGAAGCCATTTAATACTAAACAAAATAAATCTAATTAGTCATAATTTATTTAGAACCAAATTTATTAATGTTTTTTTTTTATGAAAAAAAATCATGTTTCATAAGCCTTATTTTGTTTAGAAGTGTTGTCTTTCCTGCCCAAAAGTCAAACAGTACTTAATCTCGCAAAACAAAACAGACAAGCTGCCTTTAGTCCCTGTCATAAATGCAGAGATAAGAAGCGTGGTTACTGTGTGCAACGAAATCCGCCCCCCTTTCCCGTAAAGCCACATCTTGTTCTTATTTCAAAGTGTCATTTATTGCCTTTAAATTTGGTCTTCTTGTGCAATGTCAAAAACAGGCAGTATACCGGCTCCACTGAGTCTGCCAAATGCCACAGGCGTCCTTTCATTGTTCCTGATTTGTGACAATATCTTAAAATTGATCACAAACTGCACTTAACTTAAACTTCTGTGAAATTAATTACGTCTTAGCAAAGCCTGTGCAATCAAAATGTGCATTTAAAGTTATCGCTTTTAGAAACAATTTGCATTTCAAACAGACTTAATTAAGATGTTTGATAACATGCTTGCTATTTCAATAGAATTTTAAACCATTACAAACCTCCCTTCACATGAATCATGATAACTTCAAACTTCAAACCTTGCATTGTATATTGTGTATTTTATATAATATATAATATAATATATATATAATATAATATTTCATGTTACACCATTAGTTTTCCATGAACGGCTGATTTCATATGTGAAGAGGAAGAAGGAGAAGAAGAAAAGGAGAAGAAGGGATCTTATCATGTTCCATTATATAAACCTCAATTAAGGCTAATACTCTTATTTGAATTACATTTCTACGCTTAAATTACACCGGTGCATACGCTAATGCAGCCCCTAATGTACATTTCTCATTTAGCTCTAGCTTAAGATGATCTATCATAAATAAAGAATGAAAAGTCCATCCAGGCCCACTCGGTATAGATCTGAGTTAGCTTAAGAGCTTGGCCTTTGTTGTATCAATCTAAATTATCCTCAGGGAACACACTTGAGCTATCTTCTGGGGAAAATTAGAGGAGGACTACACCAGTATGATTTCATGGCATAACTGTGTAAACATTAGTAGTGCCTACTGTATATTCAACTACATGTGTGTAAATATCCTCAGGTTTCTCTTACTTATTTACAGAATAAGGGAATGATTAATAACTCAGGTTAAATACAAAGAAAGTTTTTGTCAAGATGCACAAGGCAAGTTGATTGTAATCATTTTGGCACTGTAAAGAAATTGTATTATTGTTGTTATAATTATTAGTTTGGAAAGTGAATGATGCCAGGAGGCAAAGCAACATCCCAGATGTGTTATTCATGGTGATATGGTGTGACCTTTTTTTGTATTATTATTATTATTCCTGTTTGTGCTTTCTTACCTGTTTAAACTGCTCCTCGTATGTCCACTCGTGATGCTGGGGCTGAGCATTCGGAGACTCGGGCTCCCGGGACACCGTGTACGGGGGCTGAACCCTGGAGAGCGCATGCGCGCTTTTCGGCGACTCGGCGTCCCCGGCGCGCGCGGCGTGGCGAGGCGCGAAGTGCGCCAGGGGTCCTTCGAAGACGTCGCCGTCGTCGTTCGCGCTGTCGTCTTCCTCCAACTCCTCCTCCATGTCCCTCTCGTCTTCGTCGTCGTCCAGCGCGGTGCGCTCGTCGTCCGCGTCCGAGTCGTCTGTGGCGCGCGGCTGAACCACCGCCGCCATCCTGTGCGCCTCCAGGGCTCCACGCACCGACGCCTGGTAGTGACGGAAAGCGAGCTCTTGCCGCTGCTGCTGCAAAACCGCCCTGAGGTCCTTGTCCTTCTCGGCTTGGCTGCGCAGCTTCTCCTCGAGCGCCAAGCGCGCGGCCTGCTGTCTCTGCAGGTTCTCCATGACAGCCTCGAGCTTCATCCCCGCGCCGCCGACGCCGCCGCCGGGGGGCTGGTGCGAGTGCGCGCCCGAGAGGTGGCCGTGTGCACCGGGCACAAGCAGCGGCAGCGGGCTTGCAGACGTAAACGCGGCTTGCTGCGCAAAAACAGGAACAGAGCAAAAGAACGTCAGGTTCGAGTCCTAAACCCTAAAAAACGAGACGGTCCTAAAAGTTCCCACTCAACATCAAAGTTAGAACGCATGTGCATGCTTGTTAAAAAATGTATTAACAATGTAATAATACTAATAATCATGCACAACGATCGTGTTAACACAGATATTCTTTAATTAGTAGGCAAAACATGAACGCGCAAAAAGTTCTCCGTGCGCGTCCCTGTATGACAGATTCAAATGTTTAAATAAAACGAGACATATCAACCCGAAGACGTCTCTTCTGTCCTGTGTAAGTCTAATCATATTACACCCCATAAAGCTATACGCAGATCTTATGCTCACCAAGGCAGATTTAGTTGCTATGCTCGTGTTGTCAACCATGCTTCTCTCCCCCGTCCCGTCAAAAAGGCAACGAACTGGCTCGAAACTGTCCGTCTTCGGCTGCAGGTCAGACGTCTCTGTGGTAGTCCTGCTCCAACATTGAGCTGCTGCGATCGCGAGGAAATCTGTTGTGTGCGAGAGTCTGTGTGTGTGTGTGTGTGTGTGTGGAGGGGGGGGGGGGGGGAATAACTCTCGTACTATATATACATACAGTATATCGGATTTGAGTCGGCAGGACGAGAAGCTTTCGGCAACAAGTGGCAAACTGTAGGTAGAATGACCTCTTGAGGCGAGTGAGATGAGCTGAGCTGAGCACCTCCCGCTGCCGCAGTGAGTGATAAAGGACTGAGGGCAGGGTCTAATACCACTAACCCAGGACACACACATACACACGTTTCACCTTGGTCATACTGATAGGACACTTTTTTAATCAAACTTGATTATAGTTCATTTGTATAGAAATTGTACATAAAAGTCTCAACACTTTCAAGGCTTTTAGGCAGAATGGTAAGGATTTTATTTTGTAATGATAAGTTTTACAACTAAGCAATAAATTAATAATTAACTAATGCTTTCAGCACAACAGGTGCACTGTAAACCTGAATAAGTTGGCAAAACTTAAAAAAAAAATTGAGGTAATCAGTTACATCAAATTTTTTAAGTAATGATGTTTCTGAGTTTTTGAGTTTGTTGTACTCATTCATATTAATCGTTCTTTACTTGCATTATCATTATTGAGTAGCCTGACTCATACTATTTAAAAGCAATTATCTTTTTTTTTTTTTTTTAGTTGTTGTAAATCAAATAAATTGTTGTTGGTCTTTCGGCTGCTCCCAGCAACCGGTCGCTACAGCAGACAATCTGGTCCGCACACAAGCTTGGCACAGGTTTTACCCCAGATGCCCTTCCAGACACAACCCTCCCATTTTATCTGGGCTTGGGACAGGCACTTCATCCAGTTGTTGGAAATCGAACCCGGGCCTTTCGCATGGCAGGGCGAATCACCTACCACTGAGCCGCCAGTCCCCTATTGCACTGATGACATCAAACACAAAATTGCTAGTCTGAAAGATTTTAAGTTGGTGGAACTTTAAGGTGACAGTTACTGGTCTATTAATTTGAAGTAATTGTAATTATTTAAGTTAACAGTACTCAATATTTTTAATTACTTTGAGCATTAGGGTTTACAGAGTAGCATTATTGCCTTACAGCTCCCTGGATCAGGTTATGGTCTGTACTGGGGTTTACACAATCTCCTGACATTCGTGCTAGAATTCTATAGAATATTTTCCTTCCACATAGTACTCATACACTCACTCATACACTCACTCACAAACACACACTCATCGTCTATAATGCTTTATCCTGTACACAGGGCATATGGAGTCTATCCCACAAAATGGGGGTACACCCCTGAACTAATTGGGTTGTACCCCAGGTCATTGCAGATCACACACATACACACTCATTCACACACTACGAGCAATTTGGGAACTAGTTTAATCTGCATGCCTTTGGACTGTGGGAGGAAACCCACCAAGCACAGCAAGAGAACATGCATACTGCATGCACAAAGACCCCGAGGCGGGACCCGAATTCAGACCCGCTAACCACTGAGCCACCTGAAATTGCCCGTAACTGTAAATAAGCATGATTTCTCCCACCTTGCACTCGAGTGTTTTACATCCAGCACAATCCGCTTAGTCCAGGGTAAAGTGGTTACTGAGGGTGAATGAAAGAATAGTGCTTTCATAACGAGTAATTTATGCAGGCACTCATCTACTGTAGCTAACCCTAATGCATATGACATCCTACAGCAGCATCCCCAGTGTTGAATTCACACAGGGACTGTTCAGCTAACGCACTACTGTATGTACAGCGTGTATAAGGGTCCAGGTGAACTGACGTTGGGGGTGTTACAATGTATAAATAAAACTTGAAGACATACACATTATACTTTTCATCTGTGATATATAACAGTCATTCATTCATTCTTTTTCCAATCTGGCTATCCTGCATAAGGTCACAGGGGGCCTTGCAAGAGAGTTCCAGGAGAAAAAAGATGGGGTACATACACCTTACATGGGATGCGAACCTGTCTCAGGGCACAAGCCACACAAACACACACACATACAAGTTCACACACTATGTGGGGTATTTGGAAACACAAAAAAACACATGTCTTTATACCATTGGAAGAAAGCAGAGTACCTGGGGAAAACCCACAAAGCACAGGAGAACTCCACGGACACAGACCTCAGGCAAGATTTGAATCTTTAAACCTGGCGGTGCAAGCGAGGCAACAGTGATAACTGCATCATGGTCCTGCTATTATACAGTGTTCTCAAATCACCTCCACTCACACATCTTTCACAACAAGTTAAGCCTTAATAACCACCTTTATTAACACGTTCCACAGACTTTATCATGACATAACCATATCTATTTTTACAAAATCTAACTGATAAAGTGGTTTATTTTGGATTATGTGATCTCAAAGCACCTCATTAGGGTTTTTAGCTTCATGTTTGAATTTCAAAATCTGTCCAGAATAATGTAATAGCTTCAGTGTTACATAGCCTGAAATAACAGAATGAGTTAATAATATGCCTCTATACTGTATATATATATATATATATATATATATATATATATATATATATT
>JAQMYK010000014.1:17013690-17040437 GCA_030014345.1 Clarias buthupogon | reverse complement strand
CGGCCGCCGCCGTCGTGCGCGTCGCGTCGCACTGGCGGATCCCCGTCGTCTCGGCAGGTGCCCTGGCGTACGCCTTCGGCGACAAGGGCTCCGAGTACGCGCTGCTCACGCGCGTCGCGCCGAGCTACCTCAAGATGGCCGAGACGTTCGCCACGATGTCGCAGCGCTTCGGCTGGAAGAGCGTCCACCTGATCTACGTCGACGACAAGGAGGAACGCAACTGCTACTTCACCGTCGAGGGGGTGCACGTGCTCCTGGACGGCCACCACGACATCACCGTCTCCATGATGGACTCCAAGGAGCCGCTCGCGTACATGGACGACATCGTCAAGTCCATATACGAGCATGAAGGTACAGATTATTATAATCATCATTATTATTATTAATGCACCAGGTATGCGCGTTTAAGTTTCTAGCCAAGTATTTTCCACATCACTTGACAACAACACCAACAAACTTTCTCACAACAACTTCTGCTCAGATGGGTAAAAGGTCGAGTAACACACACACAAAAAAAATGATCAGTTGTTGTTGTTTTTTTTCGGAGCAAAAGTTATGTTTTTCAGGAATGTGTGATTAAGCAGTCCCCTGAGCATGCACAGACATTTCCCACCCCTTTTAAAGTTTGCAGATTACAAGAAGTACAAACATGTGATGTGTTTTTTCACAGTGCTGTTAATAGGCTTTAATACTCTGTCTAGGTTCAGCTGTCATTATAAACAATGCTTTTATGTTTCCATGCTTCATCACCATTCTTCAGCTGTACAAATTCAATTAAACTCAATTCAGTTTTATTTATATAGTGCTTTTAACAATGGTTGATGTCACAAAAGAGCAACAGGGGGGAAAAAAGTCTGAAAAGTGTAAGGAAATATGCATAAATTATAACTATCAGTTTCTCCCTGATGAAAAACAGAAAAACTCCCTGAGGTGCCAATAGAAGAAACCTTCAGAAGAACCAGATTCAACAGGGAACCAATCCTCATTTGGGTGATAGCAGGAATTGATCATCAGTCGCATGCGTGTTAGGAGGCTGGACGTTCAGTATAACAGGAGAGGTGTTTAAGCTACTATGGCGTCCACCTTCATTATTTGAGGCTCAGGAACAAAACCTACATTCACAAGTCATCAGAGAACAGCCGTCTGAATCACCCGAGTTTAAGACCATCTTCATGGTCAAAAGGAAACCCGTCCCCAGGCACCACGCGCATCCGAGCAGACCACAAGTCTCCAGCCAGTTCAGTAACTAAGAAGAAAGTTTTATCTACATGTAGATGGGATTTCATTTCTTGATTTCATGATTTGCAATCATAATCATGTCTAATGCAGATCTGCACCTGCACCCGATTCTTTAGCCGAATACAGAGCAGTGCAGTACACACTTATAGCCAGGTCTGTAATGAGTGGCGCACCAGAACACAGCACACAAGGTTACGTATGATGTAAAAAAAAAAAAAAATTAATAAAAAAAATTTTTTAAACATAAGACTTTTTGTTTTATAAGACATTAAGTTGTTGACCTTCCAGATAATATGTTTAATTTATCTTTTTTTTCTTTGTTCCCGCTGATAGCGATACCGGCGTGCCTTATCTCATGCGTTTTACTAAATACAGAGGGATGCAGCAGCGCTTTAATCCTTATTGCTATTCTGCTTTCTTTCCTCCTAATCTGTACACTCTGCTCACAGATCAGCTCCCGAAGTCTCAACTTTAATGCTAAACAAGCATAATGTCCATCATTTCACAAATCTACATTATAAATCACTACATTTTACGTAACTAGAGTAACTGCACAAGTGCCTTCTGTAGCGGCACTGTGGAACTCAAACACTGATGCCACTGTTTGCACTAGTTTACCATTGAGTTTAACACTGATAATTGTTTCTAATAAAATGTTTAATGTTTTTAGGCGCTAATATTAAAGACTAATATCTCTTAGGTTAGAGATCATAGAGATAAATTCATCTTCTACTTGACCCCGCACTAGCAGTGTCCTTCTGTGACATCAGAACAGCATAGAATTGCAAACTTGTCACAAGAATGAGGGGAATGCAACACGAACAAACAAATAAACACCAGAATAACTGAGATAACTGAAATATTTCCGAGATATTAAACGTCTAGCAGGGTGATCAGGGTGAACAGGGTGGCCAAAAATCATGGTTTTAAAAATTGCAGTTAAAATTAACAGTTGGATGCTACCTTGATGACAACAAGCTGTTTGTAAGAGTTGCAGGAATGCAGGAAGCTATTCCCGAAAAAAAAAAAAAAAAAAACACCACAGAAGGTGCAGCTCCTAATAGCTATACCAGGAAACTGTGTTGTGGTCAGTTCTAAATCTAAATTTTGGCTGTGTATATCATCACCAAAGAAGGCTGGATGCAATGAAAAAACACCACCATATGCTTCCCCAGATAGTGGTCCATTGATGGTCTTATAAGTTCTACCAGGATAGTTTAGGCTAACACCAGGTTGTCTCTGCCAGAAAGTTAAGTCTACCTTAACTTTTAACATAAAAAACAAACCCAAACATGCAACTACATATAAAACTGATGTGATTTCAGTGGCCAAATTTAACTTCAGTTGAAAACATGTGGTCTGAATTGTACATTTGGTAGCCCACATGACCAAGAGCTAAGATTGTAACGAGCTTGAAATGTAGTAATGGTAGTAGTGGATCTTATATGTTGCACAAAGACCCTCAAGTGATGTCACCAATTATAAATTGTAGGGGTGCCAATAATTTTGAAGAATTATTATTACATTTTGAAGAATTATCGTCAAGCCAGCAAAGCTCCCTTGCATAAGCTACCATACTCATATTCATATTTATGAAGGCTGATAATAATTCCACAACATATTAACATAATGCACCATAATAATTTTACATCAGATCTATCAAATTCAAGTAGGCAAATGAGAAAATATTTCTCCATCATTTGTTGCTTGATAACAATAGAAAAATAATAATAATAATAATAATAATAATAATAATAACATTAATAAGTTATCATCCAATGATTTACTCTGAGAGCCGCCCACACAGACCAGGAATATCATCTGCTTTACCGTGATCCACCGCCCCCGCTGCATGTCTTACTCCAGCAGAACAGGACTAAAGAACAGTCAGAGAGAGAACAAACACAAGACTACTCTACAGTTCCACACATGAGGACATTTTAATGATAAAACTATAAATTACTATTTATTGCTCACAGTATACCTCATTACTGAGCAAATTCTCAGTTTTACATATCACCTGCTGTTCTGGCATCTGCATTAATATATTTTTTTAATTAATACACAATTTTTAAAATTTAATCAGCAACGGATTGAAAGTAATTGTTGGTAAAATCCTGAAGTTATCTTCTATGGGTTTACCAACGTGTTGTTAACAACAAGACGTACAGTATAAAGGCACAACCCTTTCAATGCATTGCTTTGTATTAAAAGACTTACTTACATGTGATGGGAGTGGTCTCTTTCAGGCTGACTCCACCCCCATGCACTGGGTTAGATGGCTCATTGAATGGATTGAAAAGAAAGCGCTATGGCCTTTACAGTCAGCACAACTCAACTCACTTGAACACCTGTAGGAGATGTTGGAGCGATGTACTAAAAAGGACTTTTTACTAATATTCACCAATTGAGAGAATGTCATTTGGTAGAATGGTACTCAGTCAACACTAAGTGGCTTTCTCCACATTCCCACATAAATAAATCACATTCTTATATGAGGAAACTCTTAAGAGCACGCAAAACTTGAAGGTTGTTTGTATCTCATATTATCGACATCACGTACCTTAATTTTCAAAAAATTGGCTAGACATTAGCCATCAAAGCTTACAATGTACTCACTCACAAATCATTTCTAATATACACAGATCTATTAGGCAGCAAGTGAACATTTTGTCCCTGAAGTTCTTGTATTAGAAGCAGAAAAAATGGCAACGCATAAGGATTCGAGCACCGTTTTAAAAAAAAGGACAATTTGTGACGGCCGAGCGATTGGATCAGAGCAATTCCAAAAAACTGCATCTCTTTTGGGATGTTTATGGTATGCAGTGATCAGAACAAACCAAAAGTGGTCCCAGGAAGGAAAACAGGGTCATGGGTCAACGATGCACATGGGGAGAGAAGGCTCGTCCATGTAGTCCGATCCAATAGAAGAGTTAGAATGGTTTGAGGAACACAAACATGAGTTTGAGGTGTTGACTTGGAGTCCGAATTCTCCTGATCTCAATCCAATCGAGCATCTGTGGGATGTATTGGAAAAACAAGTCTAATCCATGGAGGGCCCACATCGTGACTTACTGTATAGCACTTATAGGATCTGCTTCTGACGACTTGGTCCCAGATACCACCGCACACCTTCAGATCTCTGGTGGAGTCCATACCTTGAGAGGTCAGGGCTGTTTTGACCTGCACAATATTAGACGGATGGTCAAAATGTTATGGCTGACCAGTGTGCATTTGATTACACTATTACCTGTTATAAACCGTCTACAAATGTTCTCAGTTTTCTTGTGACACCTTATGACTGCTACTTCTTCTCTCCAGCGACCTACAACTGATCTTTTTCATGTAATGTCAGCTCACCTGGTAACAATTACCTGGACCCTCCTGTTTTGGATACTTTCTTATGAACATCCTTGTTATTAACATTTATAACCCAGCTGGTGGAAAATTTCATGTCATCTATTTCAACACATTTAGAGGAAAGAAAAAAAAAAGCTCTCAGTAAACAGCCTAGGGCTGTGCCTCAAAATGCTTCATCCTCCCTATTTAAGCACACAGAGTTGCCATGTGATTGTGAGCACGCACGTAATGTTCGGAGCTGGACCGCTGCGGGTTTGAGCAAAACCGTGGCGATTCTTGACTAACCGTGAGTAGAAGTGATGAAATTTCAGGAATGTTATTAGTTAAATGTTAGTGAATAATAGGAGTTTGGGATATTTTTATACTCTCCATTGCACAAGAGGCACAAACAACCTACGATGTCCAGGAGATCTGCTATAAGCCAGCTACGCACTGCTATGATCATTTTTTTTTGTAGTTTGTGACTACTTTTCAAAATTTTGAGCAGGGTTTTGACGGCTATATTTTCCCCAGAACCGCCGCAAGCCATTACCGAACCCTGAGGAACTCCTGGACGATCTTACGATTTCCGATCATCTTGAGGTTTTACCAATTTGGAATCAAAATCTGGAATTTGACATTTAATGCGTCATACAGTAATTAGTTTGTCTATTTCAATTATGAGTGGCTAAATCCTTATTGTCGATGAATCTGCGCAAGCCTAAAGAGATGGGATTAAAATGACGTAATCACAGATGTTGTGAAAATATTGTTTTGTTCTGTATCTTTATTTATGCAAGACTTAATGCCCAAAGCATAATCTATTTTTAAAGCAGTCAAAATTCTCAATCTACACAAGCACTGGCTGTACTTTTCCATCCATTATGGCTTAAGACTGGAATTTTCTGTCTCTTACGATTCTGAAGGTCTTCATACTTGTGCGTGCAATACCCGTCTGCAGATATCAATACTTGTACAAGCCCTGCTCCAGACATCTCATCACGGGTTATTATTTGGGTTGTGCCCCGGATTGTTTGGTGGTTTGATGATGGTACACCCATCACAATTATAATTGTCCACTTAGTAGACGCCTCATTTATTCAAAGCCTGGACATTACAAATTTAAATGGACATATCAGGGAGGTGAACACAGCATGATTGGCTTTATAATTTGGAATTGGAAATCTGAAATCTTTATAATTTTGATTGCTACTGGTAACTTGATAGGATTGGAAAGAAAAAAACTGTCTAATGATGTCTGTTATAATATAGTGAAAAACAAAATATGAAAAAACTAAATGTCACAAACCATGCTGGCCTTAGCAAATTGGACCAGGGAGGAGTAATTCATCCTGGCTGACTTGTGAAATGTGTGTTTCCAGGTAAGACATAGAGTGTAGGTGGCGCTATTTTGGGACTGACACTATCAGCAGTACCATCTGTTCGCTGTACCTGCTACAATCCCAATGGACAAAGTGGACACCCTTTTTAACAGAAAAAAAAGTGGCATATTCCCATAAAGAAGGATCGCTGTTCTCCCATTTAATAATTGGAATGGATCACATCCAAGCATGATTATGTAGTTTGCTCATTTTTGGGATAAATATTTACAACTGCTTGGCAAGCCTGCGCTGTTGTAGGATGTTAGTGATCTACTTACTCAAGCTTGCTTCTGTTTGTTCAGCCCGAAAGCAACCGGTCTTTTTCTTTTCCACTCCTCCTGATACGGACCTGCAAGCATTAGCGTCTATCGGAGTTATCAGTGTGAAGCAGGAGAGCTAGTACCGGGGAAGTTGCAGGGCATATTTCCTAGCAGCAAGATAGGCAGGACAAAATTAGCTCAAGCACTTTTCATTTATTGTGTTTGTCCTACCAGGAAAAAGGAATGGAAGTGTATGGGTTATAGAAAGGTAGCTTTAAGTAAAAAAAAAAATTTGTTACATAAATCATACATTATACTGTACAGTGTTTTGCATATTTTCTGCATTACATAATAAGGTGTAACATGTTTGTTTTATATGAAATTAATAAAAGAATATCACACAATGGCATTCTGAAGTTGAGCTGCAATTTAGAGTAGTTTTTAAATTTTCCAGCTAAAATCTATTCCTCATGAAGACCCGGTAGTAACTTAAAAGCATCCTTTTTCAGATTTTGGTTTTATAATACAGGTCTATGCATGTCACCTAAACTATTCTTTCTCTCTCTTGGACAAGGCGCAAGGCTTCATTGGGAATATTGATGCCTCATTTCATCCATGGCATTGCCGGAATATTACACATTTTTATATTTGTACAGGCTAAATTCAGTTCTAGTCAAACAAATAACATTAACAGTGTGATCAATTTACAATTTACAATCAGTTTATTGATATGACAGACCATATAAAGGGATGTCATCCAAAATAACTTTAAATGAATAACTTACTCTTATTCATTTAGAATCAATAAGGAATTGAAAATAAAAGAACATACTGTTACAGGAAAATACGAAGGGCGTTCGAGTCAAACCAGGACTTAGGTATTGACATTTACAGAAGACGTCAAATACAGTACAGTGATGAGACTCTAAAACATTTGAATGGTGCAAACATTTTAATGAAGCTTGTATGTTGGTGAATAACATTTCGCTTCCTGTGGAAATTCAGCGAGTGACCCTTGAAAATTAATATCTGTCTGTGGGGAAACACTACTTGCATATTGAAGGAAATCAGCTGGGAGTTATTGCCACAACCCCCATACAGCCCTGGCCCTCTCCAAGCCATTTCCACATATTTGGGCTATTAAAGGAGTTCCTGGGAGGCCAGTGTTTCATACATGAAGTCTGAGAAATCTTTCTACCTTGATGGTCTCCATGGACTTGTGAAACACTGGGATAAGTGAATTAGTGTAGCAGGGGGTTATATAGAGAAATAAAGGGAGTTTTTACTCTCATAAGTGTGTTCTTTTACTCTGCAGTCAGAAGTCTCGGTTTCACTTGAACACCCCTTGTGTTCAATGATAGGGTTGTCACATGCTGTGATGTATCAAAGAGCACGATTTAATGTTTAACATCTAAAAACCACAAGGTTGCTGTTATTACTTTATAGCAGCTGTAAATAATCATACCCTTACACTCTTTTTTTTTTTCTAAAAATCTTTGAATCATACCCCTTTTCTTCCAACTCTTCCAAGAAATAATATGTTTTTACAGTAATTGCATTAATATAAATCTGTGAGCATAGCATGACACTGATTTGGTACTGTGTGTTGTTGTAATTTGAATGTATTATGTAATGCAGTGTTACTGGGATTTTTAAAGACTGGCCAAAATATTAGAGATACCTAGCAAATCAAATTTAAATACATTTAGAGATTACACCATCCTTTTCTTTAGCCTTTCCATCGTTGATAAAATGCCACTACTGTTAGTGAAAGGTCCTTAATTGAGTGATTAATATAAATACAAATATATACCCAAGAATTAGTTAAACTCTTCTTGATGATTTGCACCTCTCGGAGTCTGTGCTGCATCATGAAGACTGCTCCATCTATTCATCTAGGAACCTCTGTAGTCCAACTAGGGACCGTGGAGGCCAATGGTGACCATTGGATTTGTTCCCATTTTTACAAACCGTGGTAGGACCTCCGGTCAACACCAACACACGCATTCACACACTACGGGTAATTTGGGAGGAAACTGGAGTACTCTGAGAAAACCCACCAAGCACAGAGAGAACATGCAAACTCCATGCACACAGACTCCTAGGTGGGACTCGAACCCGGACCCTGGTGGTGGAAGGTGACAGGGATAACCACTAAATCATGGGCATGCATACTGTAGCTCATCACAATAATATTTAATTTTTACTCCTCCAAAAGTAGATTTTTTCCAACTTCCCAAAGTGTTGTGGACCATCCACATGTGATTTTAGTTACAGCATGTACTGCTGTACTGTAAAAAAAAAAAAGTACCCTCACCTCCAGTCTGTATTTGCGTGTGTGGAGTTTGCATGTTCTTCTCGTGCTAGGTTGGTTTCCTTCAGGTAATTTGGTTTGCTCTCAAAGACCAAAGACATGCACCACGGTCTTTCCAAATTGAAGCGTATGATTGAGTGTGTGAGAGTGTGTTCGCTTGTGCATCCTATTCAGGGTGTACCCTGCTTGTGCCCTAAGTTCCCTGGAATAGGCTCAAAGCCCCCTGTGACTTTACACAGGATCAGTGGTGTAGATAATGGAGCGAATTATACTGTATATTCTACAGTTAGACCTGTAAAATGTTTTTTGAGATACAGCAGCATGTGTGACAATAAGCTTAGATTCTCATATGGAAAATCTAAGAATGCTGTGGAGGATAACATTACTAAATAAATTTCGTTTTCTGTAGGTTGCTGCATTGTTCTAAGCAAGTATATTTTATTATTAACTCACATATACATCAAAGGTCTTGTATTTGGGACATTTGTGATCATGCAAATATTCTAATAGCTTGTTTTTGCCTAGTCTAATGATCCTGTGGTAAAATATTCGAAATATGCCATGATTTAAACATTTACAGTGTTCATCTATGGAAGACGATGATGATAAGGCGTAAGCAACGAGCTAGGCTGAGATTTTCAGTTACAATGAATCAAGTGTACTTGATGGCGATGGAATACAGTGGTGCAATGTTTTGACAGTGAATCACATGCACTTCATGCCATAAGCTGGCCCATTGCAGGTCTCCTGAGTGGTCCTTGGGGGCGTACTGTACCTGAGGGAATTTACAGAGCACAGATATCATTCCTGAGCAGAGTCATTATATGCGCGCCGCAAAGTTTGCACAGCGGCATCATACGCGTACGAGCACTTACGCCACTGCGCTTTCGAAATGACCCTCAGGCCTGTGAAATATGGCACGGCTGACAGTAAGCATGCCATGTGCTGCCCCTCACATTCCGCAGCTCATTTGTAACTAGTGTCAGTGGGAAAATCCAGATTTCTGAAATATTGCTGGCTGGGGTTCTACCCCATGGAATCAGCGTCGAGTCAACACAGGGCCTGTAGTGTTGTACGCACTCTGTAATTAAAGGGTGCCATAGAACACGAGCACTGAGGTGAAGTTTGTCCCACTCATCGGAGGATATTTCAGGCGGCACGCTACACTGACACTGACAGAGTTGTAGGGAGTGTTCCAGTGCTCTGAATCTTCCTATTTATGGGACACTTAAAGTTTTTTTTTTTTTTTTTTTTTTTTTCAAAATCTGTTTGCATACTTGTTTGTTTGTTTATTTATTTTTCAACCACTTTGCTCCATGGGAAAATATTTCATTTCATACACTTGGAAAATGAAGCTATTTTGCAGCATGTACAAGGCTTCGCATAATTATCCGTACATGCCGAGTTGCCGTGTATACATCGGGCAGACGTACATCTGTTCCTGTTCGCAAATGAATTGCATTGGTAACGTTTGAATCGAAGCCAGAGAATCGAAAAACCTGGCACTGAGCGCCGCGTCAAAAAAACGAGCCCCTTAGAGTGCGGTTTCGATTCGTGGTCTATAAATCGTTTTACGAGCGTGGTGTGCTTTATTGTCTTCCCAATTAAATCCTGCACATAATCAGAAAAGCACGTTTAATCAATTAACGTTAATAAGTAAGGCCGTAAAAAAACGGAAATGCACGTACGCGATCGTGGCAAAGTTAAGGGAAACTCGGTGACATCATCATCATCACCAGCACATATAATAATGACTTTACGTACAAGTTGCTAATAGGCTTCTTTTCTTTTTTCCTTTACTTCGCAGTGATAATCATGTGCACGCATACAGATGTGGTCAGGGAGATCATGCTGATGGCCCACAGACAGAGACTGACCACCAGTAACAGACTCTTCTTCAACATTGAGCTATTCAACTCCTCCCTCTATGGTAAAGCTCTCACACACATTGTCTTGCTAGAGAGCGCTTATCTTCGTAGTCACAGGGATCCAGCGCAGCCACTCTGACCCTGAAAAAACTCTTCTGCTGGATAGAGATTGCATAGAGGAGTTGATCTCCAGGCACTAAACATATTGTGTGCATGAAATAAATGCTTTGTTTGTGGTTCAGGACAAAAGATGTTTAAACAGAAGCCCTAATTGTTCATTCGGTCATTAAATTAAAATGCTTTGTTCTACTGATTTTGTTTATTTCCTTTGTTTATGCATTTTATGAACAAATTATTTTATTTATATTGAATATACAGATTTATTATTTTATTTAATATTTTTTGTTAACATTTATTTTAACATCTCAAATGTAACACAATTACCCGCGTAATAATTTACTTCCAAATGAATCCTGATTGGTGTGTGATTTGTGAATGCGTTAAATCATTGCTGCACAGGCGACGGATCTTGGAGAAGAGGCGACAAATATGACAGCGAGGCCAGGGCTGCCTACGCATCTCTGAACACAGTGACACTACTGAGGTCAACCAAGCCTGAGTTTGTGAATTTCTCCCAGGAAATGAAAAAGTCTTTCCAGACGACGGGGATCGATGTTTGCGAAAGCTGCAATAATGTACGTAAGTCTTTCAAACAGAATAGTGCAATGAATACATTTTGGTACGTTACATACTGTGTTGATCATATTTATATATCAAATCGATTCTTTAAAATAATAATATAACTTAACTAAAATAGTGGTCCAGTTGATGAATGTATGCAATACGATCCATATTTGACATGAACTTTTGTGTATGAAGCACCTGTTAGGAGAGGTATATTATATCATATATCATATATATATATATATATATATATGATATATCACTGCTTTATATCACTCACAGAGCAAACTGATTAGGTTTTAACACCAGGTGGCTTAGTGATTGTGCACCTACAGTCTCTGGGTTCGATTCCCACCTCAGGGTCTGTGTGCATGTTCTCCCAGTGTTCGGTGGGTTTCCTCCTGGTACTCTGGTTTCCTCCCACAGTCCCAAAAAACATGCAGATTATTAGTGGTGCTTGCGAAGCGCAGCACTACTATTACTATCTCACAGGCTTACTATTCTTTTTTCAAATTTTTTTATTCTTCTTCCGTACAAAAGTTTGGCGCGTAACTAGTCCTGCACCGTTTGTCGTAGACCCATGAATGAGGTGTCAAATCCTGCAGGTGCTATGACTTTTCAAGGGGTGCAATTAACCGCCCCACAAAGTCCCATAGACTTAACATTGAGACCAACCTTGACGGATTGTAGCACAGAGAGGGAATTTTGCAGAAAACTCAAATTTTCCACATTTGAAGAGGTTTGCAACCAAGGGTATAGGTTTTACCCCCGGGGCACAAGAGGTTATATAAGAATAATAGCATGTTGCTAGCATGATGCTAACTATAGTAGCATATTGCTCTTAACGTGATTAGCATGATGCTAGCTATATTAGCATGTTGCTAGCATGGCGTTAAGCTGATTCGCATGTTGCTATCATGATGCTAGATATATATTCGTACATCATGACAATGTCGCTAACATGATGCTAGAGTGCTCACCATGTTGCTAGCATGACGTTTAGCTGATTAGCATGTTGCTAGCATTATGTTAACTTGCCACGGCAAGCACCACTCCCATTTTCTTCAGATAATATACCTTTTTAGTTCTAACTGGTGTTCTCAAATTTCCCATAGTGTGTGAATGACTGTGTGAGTGTGTGTGCCCTGCAATGGATTGGCAGCCTGTTCAGGGTGTACACCGCCTTGTGTGAAATAAATAATACTAACAAACAAGTCCGAACCGTGGAGGCACCACCCCGCGACTCAAAACACCCGTGTCTAACGTCCCAGTCCCATACCCGCACAGCCTTGTGGAGTCATGCCCCAAAGGTTCAGAGCCCACCCTGGTGGCACGAAGGGAACCTACACCATACTGGGCTTAATGTTATGGGTTTTAATGTTATGTCTGTGCTTTACTCACTAATATGCTGTACAAAAACAGTATATTAGAATTAACGAATATCTGACCTTTAACAAAGTACACTTTTTTTATATAATAGTGTGTATCCTACTTTTCTATTCATACTTAATTCCATGCAAGTTTAAAAAAAAAAAAACATTGTCTGATTCTTAAATTAAAACAAATGGAAAACTGTATTTAAAGCAGATTTCACAAGACATTCAGAGGAATGCGCTATCTGCTCTCTTCCTTATACATGAGCTCACGAATGCCCGAATTGGCTAGTGTTGCTGTGATTGACTCTCTCCATGAGCATGCCATCCCTCCCAACCAGACAACCCAGCCAATTTCTGCTCCCTTGGCTCCCGGCCACTCGGGAGCCTGTATCCTGTTATTTTAAAATGTTCTATGACCATCTGGACTTACCCAAACAACTTTACAACTAGCACTAAAATACCACTAAAATTAACACAACATATCAGTAAATTTACTTAAGTATTAGTTAAGTAGAGTATTTACAGCAGCAAGAACAGCAACAGCAATACTAATAGTAATAATAATAATAATAGTAATAATAATAATAATAGTAATAATAATTCAGTACTTCTTAGTTGCATTAAAAATGTTATGACCCATTCTAAAGGTTATAAAGGACCAGGACTGGGCAATTAATCCAAACCTGACATTCAGAAACTCTAGTCGAAGTACCTTGCACCTCCACGGGCCGGGTTCGATTCCCGCCTTGGATTTGTGTGCATGGATTTTTCATTGTTCTCCCCGTACTTGATGGGTTTCCTCCGGGTCCTCCGGTTTCCTCCCACAGTCCAAAGACATGCAGATTAGCTTAATTAGCATTCCCAAGTTGCCCGTCGTGTGTGAATGAGCGTGTGTGTGCGTGCCCTGTGATGGATCGGCACCCTATCCATGGTGTACACGCCTTGGATAGGCTCCAGACCCCCTCACGACCCTGTACACACGATGAGTGAGAGAGTGAGTAATACTTTCCCCACTCTGTGTTTGTGTTAATGTAGTGTCCACTTGAAAACATACTACAGCGTCTGTATTCACGTGACTCCATCCCTTCCAGTGTGCGACATGAAGGCGACACGGAAAAACTCTTTCATTAGAAAAACGTATCCCAGCTTTAATAGTTGATTATATTTACAGTACAGACCTGGTCTGTGAACTATGAAGAACAAAAATAATCATTCATTAATCATAATTAAGGTAAAATGTTCAATTGATGGTGATATTAATTTGAGGTTACATGGCCGAGCACTACTATGGACACGAAACAAATAAATTATACAACAATGGTGTATTTTTCATTTATTTTTAGTCAGCACACTAGCACCACCTAGAGGTAGCTCGATCAATTAAGAGAGACTATTATTTTCTGTTAAAAATCTTCAAACCGGAACAATATATATGGGAACAAGACTGTACTTTCTTGGATCAGGGGAAAACAAATATTTAATACAAAGCCAGTGGAAGAATCCAGTACCTGCAGACGAAAGTGCGTGTATGATTGTGGAAAGTGACACTGTTAATTAAAGCTGACACTTTGAAAAGCCATCCATCAGTTTAGGGGTTTATCAGGTGGGCAGTTGAGGCTGCCATGTCGAAACAAAATGTCTTTGATGAATAGGCTTGCCGAGGTTAATAAGCTCAGCAGGGTCGCTGCTACGTTCAGCTGGCTTGCTTGCCAAATCAGCCGGAGCTTCAGAACGCCCGAGGTGGACTTCGGTTAGTGACCGCTGTCTGGTGCATCGTTGTCGGGAAAAAAAGAAAAAAAGCCAACTGCACGTGAACAAAGAGCATTCTCATTCCCGATACAAATGTCAAGCCTTCAGCATGCCAAGCACAATTACTTTACTGTACCAGTCCTTCACTTTACGCCCCCCTTGTGAAAATATGCTTTTAGAGGCCAGAAAGTTAAGTTTAGTTTAATTTGCCAGATCACAAGCGCGCAGCAGAGCGTGTAACATCTGTCTGTTGACGCCGAGTCCGGTGTTGTGTCGATGCATACTAAATTACTCACTGTGCCGGAGAAGAACTCTTTATTCATTAAGGGAGGTGATAACTTTTTTTGGAACGCCGTACAGTCAGGTCGTGTTCTTTCAGCGAGCCAGCAAGACGGCAATTCACGCATGCTGCATATGCAAAGTGCTCAGCACATATATCAAGCTGCTGGAGAAATTTTAATGAATGCTTGCCTGTCGATTTATTTTTATTGTTTTCTTTTTTTCAGTCCTCTATGGATTTATTGAGGTGATCATGCCGAATTAATATGAATCAATATCACAGTTGGGGCTTGAAATATGATGATGTTGCCAAAATGAACAGCTTTTGAAAAAAAAAATCCACTAAAAAGAAACAATCAACAAACTAGTGACCCTTGGGAATTTTCCAACTCGGAGGACGTCTTGTTTATGACTGTGTCTCCGTCTGCATTATCTATAAGATACAGCAGTGCCTATTCAGCAAGAGATGTAGATAAGAGACAAAGACACTTCGACAAAGCTCAACAAACTGAGCAACCCGCTACAAAACACCGTACAACATCCGTCCCTACCTGATCTTATTTGAAATGATGAAGTTCTTGAATACATGGCAAATATTTGTATGCACCGATGACCAGTAGGTGGGTCTGTTGGATTACAGCACAGTTATTGGACAAGTGTAATATATTTTATGATTACAGGAGTGCTTTCCAGAAAAAAAAAATACATTACAGTTTAAAGAAAAGAGTTCGGAAACGCACGTGGTTTCACCTAGGTGACGGTTTTTATGTGCCGCAACATTTATGTACGTACATACGTAAAAGTTTCTTAAAGGAAAAGCCAAAAAAATTATTTTTTTCTTTTTTTTTTCATTTACAACCAATGGAACATTGTTGCACAAATTAGTACTGGATTGACTGGGTTTGGCATGAGTATGTCAAAAGGGCGGTAAATTCTTTTTAGCATTATCTCAGCCCTCGAATGTGCGTCACTTGCAGTCTGTCAAAATTCACGTTTGGCAGCGATATCTGTCCTAAGTAGTTTCTGCACGGGCGAATAAATGAATCATATGGTGGCAACATTACGAACTATAAATCAATGTTTGACTAGACGAAATCAGACGGTGTGTGAACAAATTCTGTAATTTACATGACAGTTTCGCCCGACTGCGCTCGTCCCAGGAGACGTATCCGAATGCTGTATTAATCAGTGCACTTCCATTCACCTCAGCAGACTGCGCATAGAAACAATACCGTCGAAATTTTACAGGGTGTCGAGAAAATCAGACGTCTCATGGGACGCGAAATGGCTGTGATGGATTTGCAAAGAAGGGAAGGGAGGTTAAACACACCCAACATGCATTAAAGATGGTTCTGTCTGTTACATCTTGAGCTAAACAGGGTGTCACCATGTTCACCAAACGCGGTTACACAATGCCGTCCGACTTAGGGAGAACCGATGGCTGTCTTTCTTCAGAGTCTATACGCTACGCCGAGATCAAGACCGCGTTATATGGTAAGTCGCCGTCGGATAATTCTGCACCAGACCGAGGGAGCTGACATGCGGCTGCTCATTTTTCTCGCTCGTCCCAAAGGAACAGAAAGAACGAAGCTCAAAGCGTAGACTCGAAAAGAACCTTCCTGTAGGTGTACTGTATTATGAATGAAAGCATAGAGACTAATGAAACTTCAGTACGAACAGTGAATCTGTTATTTACTGTATGATAAAAAAATAAAAAAAACGGCGCCAGGAATATGATCTAAAAACAAAACAAAAACAGCAGTAAAAAGAAATAATCATAATAATAATGAAAAAACAAAGCATGAAGTGTTTCCTTTTTTCGAAATAATTCGTCCGGGGGGATTGCTTCATTTAAACTGGCTGCAATCTGCAACCGAGCCGAGTATAAATCAAGTTCCACACCAGTGGTCTCCTTCCAGAGAAAATGTCACCCCTCAGTTTAACATCTCTTATGACACATCAGGAGAAAGCTCTGGGTGGTCTCGATGGCTGGCTTTTTTTCCTCAGCAACCTGACTATCAATTCAGTGAGGATTCCCAGGCTTTTGTGGAATTGTTTTTCCCCCCAAAACTTGGCCGCGATATTGTCTGGTTCAAATAGAGGAGGGAGCGAATCTAACCCGGCTGACTGCCTCCATTCTTCCTAACACAAGGCGGGCCATTAAGACGGAGCGTTTTCTCCATATTTTTTAAGCGAAAGCTATAAATTAGACCCAAATCCGAGGGCCGAGACGGAGCCCGCTCACATATGGCGCGTTCCCGAAGCTGTTACCAGCAGCGCCGATTTCAAATAGCAGCAGGGTTTATGTTTCACAACGACATTTTTCAGATGTGGAATGTCCATCCAAATACATTGTGTTGCTGAATTGCAAACTTGCACATCCTGTAAAAACATCGTGGGCTTCATTATCTGAGCGCTCGGAGACGTCTCGGTGGCTCGCACATGTACAGTATATAAACAGTCCTATAACTATATCAGCTTTTCCTGCGGTTCCACTCGTGTCAAGCAGCCGATGGTGAACCTAAACACGCGGTGATCCCCACCGGTCACCGAATCCTGAAGCAGCAGTCCTACTAAGCCCAGGGTTTTAGTATTGTTTGCCTTGGGACGCCCACACACAACATAGCGTAACACAGGAATGGACCAATAGTCCCTATCATAACACTAGCAACTATTAATGTTATTCCTTCGGTATTCGAAACTCCCGTGTATGTTTCATTCAGGCTTTAATTAGAAGCAGTTAAAGAATTTAAGGTTATCAGCAAACTGTTGTTCTGTCATGATTGCATGTAATTTCTGCTACAATCCTCACATGATGGATGGATCATTTTAGCGCACAGTAACTTGTATGATAACTATTAGTGTACAACCCACAAGTGCACTAGGTGCATTCACTAAAAAAACAAAACTAGACTACTAAAGTGTAACGTTGCTTGTTGGTGGGGTGGCATCCTTATACAGTATGTCGTCCCTTTAATCTGCATCTTTTTCCTGGGAATGTACATATGAAATACCTTTGAATATGATTTCAGTAATATATTTAGACTGAACATGTACACTACAGTACATTAACCTTTTGAGATAAAAGAAGTGCATTATTAAAGTGTGCATAAGTTATTACTGTACACGTTGGGAAGGTATATTTAAAAAGTTTTAACAAGTTTAATGTTAATATCCAAATATTAATAATATTGCCTCATATGAATGAATGAAGTGCGTTTAAATCAAACCAGGACTTCTCGCAAGTGAAGGCATTAAACCACTTCAAACCAAGGACAGTACGGTGATGGGAGAGCAGAGCTCACTGTAGTCCTTCCTGTGAGCATTCAGCAAGTGGAATGCATGCTTGTTGAAAATCGATGGAAGAAGCGGGAACTGTACGCACAATCTTACGCACACCCTACACCACTTGCACATTACAGGAACTCGACTTGGAGTTATACCACATCCCCTGTACAGTCCTGACCTCGCTTTCCACATATTTGGGCCGTTAAAGGAGTTCCTGGGAGGCCAGCTGGCCGAGCTCTCTCAGAGGGGAGAGATGAGAGGTACTTCGTGCTCCCACATTAATCACGGCTCTACAGGCAATCAGGGGCGTCTGTGAGCTCATACAAGCGGAAGAACTGGATAGCGCTGTCCTCCGAATGTGTTACGCCGCCCCCAACGGTGCGTGAGCGAGCAGTTCGAAAAGATGCGGTCGGCTGGCGTCACGTGGTTCGGAGGAAACACGTGATAGTCTTCCGTCCTCCTGACTGAGTGGTCGTAGTAGCCTTAATGTGGGAGCCCCCTAGTCACAGGGAGGAATTGGACACGACTAAATTAGGGAGAAAATCGGGGGGGAAATCCCCCGAAAAAAAGATATATACACAAAATGAATATACATGTTTAAGGTGCTATTATGTAAGACACTTAACATTTGAGTCGTTGTTGCATTGTGACGATGTTTTTTAAAATCCAATGCAATATATTTGTGTGTAGTAAATCCTAGGTACTTCATTTACATTTAGACATTTTGAAGACGCTCTTATCCAGAGCGACTTACTGTACAAAAAGTAATAAATTGATACTAAAGTGCAATTTCAGAAACATTTTTTTTTCGTTGTGCCTTTTCTTTATTGCAGATCAACATGTTTATGGAGGGTTTCCATGACGCTTTATTACTGTATGCACTTGCCTTAAACGAGACGATCCATAGCGGTTACAGTAAGAAGAACGGAACAGAAATCACACGCCGAATGTGGAACAAAACATTCGAAGGTAAAGAAATAAAAAAAAATTTCATTTAACACATTCTTTTTTTCTTCTTTTTTTCTTTAGTTATTTATTTCATATGCTTGTTATGTGTGCAGTTGGACTGTGTTTGACCTTTTTTAGTGTAAACTGACAAAGCTCTTATTTATATTTCTAAGTGTTTCCTGAAATATGTGACGGTTCAGGAAAACAGATCTGTGACGGAACCAGATGGGAAAAAGTAAACAGTGGCACGTTTTACAGTTCACATTTTAAACGTAGTTTTGAGATTTTAATACTATTATAAATAACAACCGCAACATTCAAAAAAGGCTGTGAAAAGAATATATATTTATATTTTTATACGGCTTTAGAGTTCTTCGATGCACTTTTTAATTCGCTTTAGTAGTAAACAGAGATGTCAAATATGCTTTCATTCATAAGCTTCACTTACAGCGTAGGTGCTCAGCCCCGTCTGCAGCCCAAGCTGTTTCCATCGACCGCAAAAACCAAAACCAATAACATAAAATAACAATGTTTTGTTTCGAGGGAATCATCAGGAACAGGGTCATGTTTTCTTGTTAAATGAAATAATATTTTAAAAATGTCAAGAATTCGGGAACACAGACGCGGGGATGAAATTACCACTTCTGCAGACTGTGCCAACAAAACCGACGGGAGGCAGATGAGATTTCCTGTTGTATTGGCCGCCTGGAATTTTCTCGACTTTTGCCGGTGTTTTCCTTGGAATGTCTGACTATTTTGTCTAATTAATTCTAACATTCCTTGCATTCTATTGCACAGGGATTGCTGGCCAGGTGTCAATAGATGCCAATGGTGACAGAAACGGAGATTTCTCGGTTATAAGCATGACAAACCATGAAGCTGGAACCTATGAGGTAAGAGAACTGCAAGATTAAGCCTGTAGTGTAGATGGACACGACGTGTTGAAAACTATTACGCTAGTATTAAAAAATGCAAGATATTATATAGCGTCATATGTCTGTTTTAACCCTTTAAAGGACTTGAGAATAATTCAGTTACGCATCTGAAGAGCAAATTATTCAAGAACTACAGCAAAACCTTTTTTTTGGTAAAACAACTGTTAATAAAGTGCACCAACTAAGTTAAGATTTGTTGAAAATGTTCACAAGTCATTGGATTGTCTTATACACCACTCTTTGAGCCTTTGAAAGCATGCTCTGTCTGAATGCAAGTGCTTTACCATGCAAACTGGAAACATCAATACTGTATATTCTCCAAATCAAGTTGAGTTACAGATGAGTAGTGAGGAGTTAATACCAAAATTGCACCCATAGATAATCAGAACTTAGACCTTAATTCTGATACTTATACATTTCCAAGAGGATCAGGAAAACCATCAAAATAATAAATTTTAAGCAGGATATAGTACGTTACATGCAATGCACACATTGTAGCGTCAATTTAGTATCTCATGGTCACATGTCAGCCATTATGTTTTAATAAAAATGTGAAATTTTATGACCTGTCAAGTCCATTGTGTTAACTCCCCAACAGTGCATACTGTACAGTTGTAGATCTTTGAGCAAAAAGTAGGATGAGCTTCATCAAGCGATATCTGGCGTTCAAGTCAAACCTGAACCTTTGGTTGCACAGAAAATAAAGTAAAAACTACCTTTCTCTAAATGCTGGCCTCCCAGGAACTCCTTCAATCCACCACACATGGTTTGATCCAAACATGTGGAAACGGCTTGGATCGAGATCGGGACTATACAGTATGTGGGGGATGTGGCGATAACTCCCAGCCGAGTTCCTGTAATGTGCAAGTGGTGTTGATGATTGGTGTGTACGGTTCCCACAGACAGATGTATCTCTTTCTCAAGTCTTCGTCAAATTATCCATCGATTTTCAAGGATCTGGCGTGCAACTCGCCGAACAACTGCATTGTGCTCCGACCCACCTCGGCCAGGATCGCCATTCACCAACATACGGCCTTCTTTAAAATATTTGCACCATTTAAATGTTTTCCTGCGACTGAGTCTCATCAACGTACTGTGATTAAAGACTTCTGTAAATGTCAATCGGCTTTACCTTTTGTCTTAATTCACAAGAAATTCAAGTCCTGGTTTGACTTGAACACCCCTCCTATAATAAAGATGCAGGCCATATTGTTTAATTAAAGCTATACACTTCTGAGATTTTTCTCATAGCACTTGTTTGGAATATTTTGTCTGAATTGTTGCGTCTTTGTTTTTCTAGACTCTAATGAACTACTACGGCACTAATGGAAGTTTCCAGCTCCTGCCTGGCTTTAACAGTGAACGGTTTATTCTGCAAGGAGAACAAAGGCCTCACGAATCATGTAAATTACCTTTGATGCCTTCACGCATACAGTAGTACCATTAGCAGCCCACACATGTAGCACTTCTTACTAATAACTTAATTTTCTATCCTAAGCAGGTGGACTCGGCTTATCAGCAGTGACTGGAATTATAGTCGGCGGACTTCTCGGCATCGCACTACTTATGGCATTCTACTTTTTTAGGTAAAAAATATCTAAATGTTGTCTATTACTAACCCTAAAACAATTTCCAGGATTTCTGTCATAGTGAAGATTTGCTATTAAGTCCATTTTACAATGAACTAAGGCCGGTCCTGGGGCTGTTGGGACTCTAGGCAACTTGTTACATGGGACCTCACCCTCCGGGATTTGAATGTAAACTATATGTACATAGAATATTAAGCTTTTCACTAAAATCCTATGAAGAAGGACAATATTATAAAAATGACTATTAATATTAATAATAATAATAATAATAATAATAATATTGTGAAGGATAATAATATAAAAAATATTAAATACATTATTATTATTATTATTATTATTATTATTATTAATACAAACAGTGTCAAACAGAGCTGGATAATTAAAATTCAGATACATTTCAGGACCAATACCTGTAGGTTTAATGTCTTTTTAAGCAGGTTACTTAATTTCTTTGCACAAAAAAAAAAAAAAAAAGACCTTTAAAATGGCTTATTATAAAAGTTAATCAGCTCTTTTTTTTTATTTTTTAATAATAAAAAGGCAAAACACTATTGTTAAGCGTTATTCACATTCAAGGTGAATCCATATATCCACCACATATTGTGCATGCAATATGTCTGTCTACCAAACTGTCTATCAAAAACACCAGTCTAAAGCTAGATTTCTTAGCATATACAGTAAATGTTAAGGAGTCATATAAATAAACTGGTTTAAATCTATATAACATAGAATTGCTGCAGTACTATTTTAAAAGGTTCACCTCAGCAGAGCAATAAAGTAATAAATAAAAAACATGAATAAATAAAATTTATTATAACAAATAAAATAAAACTTTTGTGGTGCCCCCTGGCATTTGGTGCACTAGGTGACCGCCTATGTTGTGTATGCCATGGGCCAGCCCTCTTATGACTAATTGTGGAAATATGGCCTTTTGAATAGGTTACAGTCCTATTAAAATTAAATAATGAATGTATTTTAATTTTGAGAGCCAAGTAAATGCACATAGTGAGGAGGACAAAATCGCACACGTTACTATTTAGCCCTGAGAATCCGAGACCTAAGGCCCAGAGTACAGATCAGGTGTAACGTGCTCCCTCATCATGGTGCATTCCAAAATTTACTCTCTGTTAAAGAGTAATAGAACTCTTTGATAAAGCAGATAAAACAGGAATAAACTACTCCATATGAGCTGACATGGTATCGTGCATACGCTTCTCTATGTCTTAGATACATTTCTTAAAGCTGATTTCAGGGCTGAAAATATCTAACAGGCCTCGACACAGATTTGAGCTTCACAAGCACATGGACTCTAAATAATCCAACACTTCATTTACCTAATCTCTGATCTGTTCTCGGTAACAAGAATGTTTATTTTATTATTATGGAGCTGCAGAAAATTATGCCGCATGCAGAACTTAATGTTCTTTAAACAGTCAAAAGGCCTATGATGGTCAAGAGCTAGGGAGATACAAAGCTGTGTACTGCCTGTATACTGATAAAAGAGAAATGATGTATTTCTTATTTGTCCTGGTTAAATATGAAACCAGAGCCTGAAAGACTGAGGAAGCAGATCACGTACTGTGCTTGAGTTACAGATGAGTAGTCTTGCGCCACACCCTTTTTTCTCCATATTAAATTAAAATTAATGATGTAGACAAATTTTTACTGTAAAAGGCTGCAAGGTGCCTAAAGATGCAATTTAAAAATTGGTTGTTCAAACCTTGTCAGCAGCAGCCTCATTTCCCCTCTCGTCTGTTTCAACCACTCAGCATTCGTCATCACCAATATACTAATCACCGGCCTGATCATCATCTGATCATCTGCACCTGTTTCTCACTGATTCATGCCTAAGTTTTTCACTGAAAATGAAAGGCGTAAACTTGCCAAAAATGAAAGACAAAAAGTCCTTCAGGAAACCTGGAGAACTATTCCCCAAGACTACATTAAAAATACAAAAACGTCTGGCTTTTTGGAAGCAAAAGATGAAGAAATGAGGGGTGGCTCAAGACTTTTGCGCAGTACTGTACTGTATGTGATTAATTTAACAACATTGACCGGCATTATTCAGCCGATTACAAAATAGCACTTGATCCATCACATACTGTTTTCTTTTATATGACGAAATAGAGTCATTTTGCTGAATAAAGACAAATTATCCAGATCCAGAAAAGTACAATGTATATCATTCACAGGATCTGGATATTCACTATTTATAAAGTTTATATACTTAATAAACTTTAATATAGAATGCTATTTGCTTGCCTACTTTTTAAGTCGAAGACTAAACAGTACTGTATATTTAATTTATTTAAAAACTATATACAGAATCTCTGGAAAATCTTAATTGGCAATACAGAATAAAACTATAGCACAATCTACTGATGAGCGTGGACCACGTGCATCATGTCCCATAATAAAAGATGAGTATACGGTACAAAAAAAAAAAAAGAAAAAGGTTTTTACTCAAAATGTAAAAAATAATGTATATGTCCTACAGAAAGAATTACAGGATAACCATTGAAAGGAGGGCACGGCGGGAACAGTGCGACGGAAAACATCGTCAGTTACGAGAAGACTCCATCAGATCCAACTTCTCAGCAGCATAGGTTCTGCCACGTAATCAGACAAATGGAAGTGCTGGGGAAGGTGTGCATCTGATATGTCCAAAGACTCAATAAAACACCACCCCTGGATTCCTGAAATATTTCGATATACTGTAGTGTTTTTTTTTCTTCTTGTAAATGTCTCTTGTTTTTGACTTTTGTAAACTCAGGAAAGTTGAATTAATTAAGGAGAGCTGCTCATAAGGCTTCATGGAAAAAAAAAAAAGGTTGGTCTGTTTTTGCTTAGCTACAGACTCTGTGCCTTTTAAGCAAGCTTGCTTTGATGAGGAATCTGTCCCCTTTTTCAGCAAGTCAACTGAAATCTTTGGTTGATGTAGACTGGCAGTGACGAATTAGGGGTATCTCAGTGGTTCAGATGAAAGGGGAGGAAGTAATGGTTGGTAAAAACGGACTGTTCTTTTATTTATGCCTCATTAAAAATAAGGTGAGGAATGAAAAATTTCGCTTTTTCCTCTCTCGCGGTTTGAGGAAGTGTTTGACCGGAACACTGATCAACAAGATAATTATTTGAGTTGAGACGGTAAGATCATGTATAGTATGGTTATATAATTTGTAAACCCAAGAGTAGCACATTTTACACATTGTAAAATTTGCAGATTAAAAAAAAAATCTCAATAGTCAGGTGATTAAGGAGAAGTGGTTCAAATAAAAGAATTCATCACAATCTTTTCTGGAAAAAAAACCTATGTTTGGAGAAATTATATTGCACATGTAAATGATTAAAATAAATCAACTTCGTATCTGTATCTAAATTCATTATGTCGGGAAATGTTAATTAGTACACTATCAGATTTATATAAAATATACCTTTTATTTCATCGTGTCAAATACTATGTGTTAAAGTATGAGGTGCACACTCTTCAAAATCTGTGCAAATGCATATCCTAGGATTTTATTCAAGATTAATGTAATGGCAACTGTGTACTGATGTAAGTAAATGGATCAACATAAGATTGTGATTGTGATGTTATTTATTGATTTTTGTAGAGGTTTTGATTTCCTAATTGTTGATTTAATATTGTTTTTTTTTTTTGTTTTGTTTTTTTTCCTTTTGTGGAGCTCAAAAATGTTAAGAATTTTGTAAAGAAAAAAAAGTTTATCTGCCTTTTCAGAGCACATTTTGCTTGATAACTGTGTACATGGCTTTGTAAACAAACCTAGTCAGAACTGTAACTTATTTATATTACCAGTACATACTGACCAATAAAGAAAATTATTTTAACCACTTGTAAGTTGAATGTAATTCATACGTTATTACATTTTTCCAATGTAATCAATTATGTTGATACATACATAAAAATACATAAATAAATAAAAAAGTAATCAATCAATCAATCACTGCATGCTATAAAACTATTACAATTTGTGTCTGCTTCTAGCTCAGAAGGCTACAGTATAGTGGCAAATAACACAGGTTAGAAATTCCTCATGGATCTGAAACAGGGCGTGGGCAAACAATCTTAGTGTGCTGAGATTCTCTGGCCTGGTTTCTTGGACCCAGATTAACACTACTCTTGGATTAGAAGCATAATGTCTAGCCTGAACTATTTAAGCTACCACTAGTCATGTCATAGGTGATTTTACACTTTTTCAAACGGGGGATTTACAAAGCTGTGTAAATATTAACACAGCCAATGTACCAGAAAGCACATCATACCACAACCTCATCAAAATATACTATACTTCAAGCAAAGTCAATCTACTGCAATTAAGTGATCGCATATACTGTACAGTATACAGGAACAATGTGAAGCAAAAAAAAAAGGCCATATTTAAATCTCACATTACGGTTATAATTGATTTGATTGCCACCGAAACAGCTGGGACCCGTCGAGGCCAGGACTCCACAAAATGGTCTGAAGGTGTGCTGTCATATCTGGCACCAAGATGTTAGCATCCTGTCCTGTAAATTGGATTTGGATTTGGATCCTAAACGCTTTGTCATGTCCCTCAAACCATTCCTGAACAATGCTTGTAGTGTGGCAGGGAGCATTATCCTCCTGAAAGAAGCCTTTAACATACATGTTAACCATCCACATGGATGCCAGGATTAGGACATTGCAGAACATTGCCCAAGATATTACACTGCCTCCCTCAGCTTGCCCCAGAAGTATGTGCTTCCTGATGTCAGGAAATATTGACCTAAACAGCCCACCTATAGTTTGGGTGCCAGGTACAGAACCACAGCAGGTCTTGAGTGTCCAGTGGCAAAGCGGTAAATCTCTTCAATATTGGAATCAATATATTGCGTTTTAATGTTATGGGCTGATTTGGTTCATACATGGTACAGTGCAGAAGCAGCTTTATTACCTGCCTTGCAGTTTCATTGTGGTCATTCTTGATTCTAGATTCTAGTTTCTTCTTAGTTATCTTTCATAACTCTGCAGTCATCTTGGCTCTCTTGGCTTATCAAGTTATATAACTGTTGAAGATTTTTTTTTTTTTTTTAGTAGAGATATTCTCTTTCCACTCAGCGACACTGCATGAAGGTGAAGGTGTCCAACAGCAGGCGTACACAGCGGAAGGATGATGAAAAAGGTCAATAGCACTCTAGTTGGCATGCCTGTTCTTTGAGATGCACTCCAACAGCTCAATTTACATATCTCTTAAAAAAAAAAAAGTCCTTGTCCTTTCCTCCTACTTCCAGATGGTGTTTAACATGCAGATGTGACCCATAACACCTATCCACTTTGCAGCTTTGGAGTCACTTGCTCCCAGAGAAGCTGACTGACTGTATGTGACTGTAAAAATTAGGGCCGGGACTTTAACGCGTTAATTTAGATTAATTAATTACACAAAAAATAACGCGTTAAATTTTTTTAACGCATTTTAATCGGACTTATTTTTGCACCGCGGAACGTTTCTCACTGGAT
>JAQMYK010000014.1:16999926-17011543 GCA_030014345.1 Clarias buthupogon | reverse complement strand
TCTGGATCACTGGAAGCACAGGAGCAGCATGTGTAGCTCCAACCATCATGAAGCAGAATCCAGCTGGAGCTGGTCCTCAGGAACCTCGCAGTGTTGGCCTTTGTCTACTGAAGCTGGCACAATCTCCCGATGCCTCGGGATGGGTAGAAAAATACAGAACAGATGGAAAGAATTAGCGTAGTTGCCATTCAGGATAGGTGTACAGGAGTATGAGGACGTCCACCTTTGGCCTCCATGGTCAATAGTTAGACTACTGAGGTTCCTAAATGGATGGATGGATATAATTAAATGCAAGATGTAGCAAAGGTCAATTTTACACTCTGTATCATTATTCAATTCCATAGTTCCTTGACATAATTCCCCAGATCCTTGAGAGAAAAGTGGACTAATGTAATGTAGCAGAAACCTTTTATGGGCTACCCACTGTGAGTCTCAGTCACAAAGTGATGACTTTGTAGAGCAAAAGAAATAACTCTGGTGGTCTGAAATTAATTAAAGGACTATAGAGCACATTATTTAAAAAAAAAAAAAGAAAAAGAAAAAAAAAGCCTTTTTAAGAAATAATGCATGGAACAGTAGCCCAAGAAACATACTGTACAAAAATCTGTGATGTCACTGGTAGAATACATGAGAATATAAATTAATCTCATTAAAAAATTCATTATTCATTCGTCTTACATATCTACACTCATTCTGGTTTGGGATGAGTTTCCTCTGGGTGTGCTGGTTTCCTCCCACAGTTCAAAGACATGCAGATTAGGTGAATTGGCGTTCCCAAACTGGCCATTATGTCTGAATGGACGTGTGAATAGAGACCGGAGGTCCTACCAGGGTCGTAAAAAAACACAATGGTCACCAATGGGCTCCATGGTTCTTTGCTACCGAGGTTCCTAGATGGATGGATTGATAACACTAATACCACCCCCAGGTCAATTAAATGACATTGATTATTAATTATATATGCTTGTGGGGAGAAAAGGCCAGTCTGCCTGGTCTAGTCCAATAGCACAAATTGTTGGAAAAAAGTCATTTCTGGCTGTTGAAGAAAGGTATTCGAAAACTCAGTACCTCACAGATTGCTTTGTATGGGGCTTAGTATCCAAAGAGTTCAAGGTTGTTGATCCAGCCTCCACATTTCCCAGATCTCATTCCGATCAAGCATCCATGGGTGCGCCAGACAAACAAGTCTGATCCATGGAGGCACCACCTAGCAACATAATTCAATTGACTTTTAAAAGTAAATGCGCTTTTAACAATGGTCATTCTCACAAAGCAGCTTTACAGAATCAAAAAATTATGGAAAACAGTTTGTGTCAGGGAATATGTATAAATCTATCAAACTATCGGTTCGTCCCTGATGGGCAAGCCGAGTGAAGCGGTGGCATGGAAAAACTCTCTGAGAAGAAACCTTGAGAGGAACCAGAATCAACAGGGAACCCATCCTCATTTGGGCGTCATCAGATGGCAGGGATCGATTTGACTTAAATGCACATCCTACTAACATCCTGGTGCCAGGTCTTGCCACAGAACACAGGTCTTGTTAAGTCATGCCTCGAGAGGTAAGAGCTGTTCTGGTGGCATCCTAAAAGCTAGACGATTTTAATGTCATGGCTGATCGGTCTTTTTATGCTAAGCTGCATTGTAATGGGTTGTACTGGAGACACAATAAGTACCATATGGTAGGACTGACCCCAAAAAATGTTGTTTATTAACTGCTCGTTAGTCACACATTTGTGACAATAAACACAACATCTTGTTTTTTTCCCTCACTAAAACCAAAGTCAGTTGGTGCCAAGAGTTAAATTATTGCAATTCACCACCTGATCAGTTATGCCTTAAGGAACTAAAGTCATTTTTTCCGTTCAGTTTTCCATTTCCAGATGTGAAGAAAAATGATATTGACATGGAAAGTGTCATTCCATGGTTTTAGACACTTTCATACTGTGCATGTGGGCCTGCACACTGATTCAGATTTTCGACATTACTTTTTTCAACATATTCTTTTTATAAGGCCTACAGTCCATTGGAAGCGGGTCCTGATTGAACAATCACATAAGCACACAATGAGAATAGGGTCCACGGTTAATGATCCATGAAGAACCAATAACATTTACATTACATTTTGTAATGCATCTGAAAGGAATGTCAGGATTTATATCCCTAAAGACTAGAGCCTAATGCTGGTTTGTTCTAGAGCAGGGGTTGTCAACTGGTGGACCGCAGTCTGGATGCAGACAGCAAAGTATTTTGGCGAAATAGATCTGAATACATTAAAAAATGCTATAACACATTTCTAATACATTTATATATTATTTTTGTTCATTTCCTCTCCTCAATCTGATTAATTAAATGACATGTCCAAAAGAAAATATTAAAAAAGATTTATTATTCATAACAAAAACGTAATTATTAACGGTAATGCAATAAAAGTTACTTATCATCACCAATCAGTCATGGTATTTTCTTGGAACTTTTATGGAAAGAATTTTCGCTAGATCTAAAGGGCATAGGGAGAAAACATGCATAAAACAATGTATTACAGAAGCAAATGATGTGAAAGTAAATGCAATAAATAAATAAATAAATAAACAAACACACTTTGCATTTACCTCCTGGACTTTACTATTGGTTATTTCTCCTCACTGTTTATCTTTTTATCATCAACCGATCATCATGAACATAATCAATGTCTTCAAACAGTAAAAGGCTTGCCGAAATAATTAACACTCCTCATATGAGGATCATGCGGGGATTTGTAGACAATGCAGTTAGAAGAACATTTCACTCATATGAGGACCTTTAAGTTTCAAGAGGTTAAATAAATGCTAAAATTTCTTTCAGCAAAGCTTTACTTTATATATGGATTTGTTTTTTTTTTAAGCATATGAGCTACTGTAGATAACTGACACAGCAAAATCTTGCATTAGAGGAATACTTATAGTACCAGTCAAAAGTTTGGACACACCTTGTAATTCAATGGTCGTTCCTGAGCTTTATTTCTTTCTACAGTGTAAAACTATGCTGAAGGCGTCCAAAATATGCTAACTTTGCTGAACGGCGTCCAAAATCTCCTTTGAACCGTTGATATTGAGATGTGTCTGCTTGATAACGGAATCTGAGAACAGTCCAAAGTTCTTCACACAGCAGAGAAGCTGTTTGTTAATTGGTGATTTCGGAGGCTGGTGACTCTAAGTTACGTTCTTCTCTGCAGCAAAGGTAAATTTCGGTCTTGCTTTCCTGGGAAGGTCTTCATGAGAGCCAGTTTCATCATCGTGCTTGATGGGTTTTGCAAATGCATTTGACCATACTGTTATTGCAACTGTTCCAGAACATCAGACCTTTATATTTTAAAATAACAATTATAGTTATTTAATAGTTTTGAAATTTCCAGTATTGTTCTAGACTGTAGAAAATAAATCCATCCATCCATCCATCTAGTAACCTCTGTAGTCCCACTAGGGGCCAATGGTGGAGGCCAATTGGCCCCTAGTGGTGATTACCTTTGTATTTTTCCCATTTTTACGACCCTGGTAGGCCCTCCAATCAACATTCACACACTATGGGCAATCTAGGAATGTTAATTAGCTTAACCTGTATGTCTTTGGAAATGAAGAAACCAAAGTACCTAGAGGAAACCTACCAAGCATGCAAAGTACATGCACACAGACCCCTAGGTGGGAATTGAACCCGGAGGCTGCAGGTGAAGGCGACACTGCTAACCAGTATGCCACTGGAAAAGAAATCAATAAACGAAAAACACATAATTAGAAGGTGTGTCCAAACTTATGACTGGTACTGTATATCTTAGGGAAGGACAAGCCATAAAACAAGTTTCGGATACGTACAAAGAAAATGTCGTGCAGATCTATTTGATGCATTAAATGTATTTTTTTTTCTCTTTTCATTCATTTCCAATGAAATTAATTTCCAATGAAAGTATTCCTTATATTACATAATTCATCTGAACATAAATTCATCTTCCACACACAGCTTATGCCATCCCTTCCCCTAGACACCATCATTAGGCGACTCCATTGACTGGAATCCAATTCTCCTCAGCAAGCCAAGATTGCATAGTTTCTCTAGTAGATCAGAGCATGTTGGTTATTTGATTATGCCTATATTGTAGCACTGTCTGGTAATTTTAGACACAGACAAAAAAAAAAAATCTGATGCCACAAGAATTTTAAAAAGAAGTCGGAGTAAAAAACAAATTATCACTATTTTGTATCCAGAGAAGCCACTGTGTGCTGTTACTGCACCGTTGTCCTGGATTATCTTTAAGGCTATAAATAAAGGCTCTTTTTACATGATAATACAAACCATATGAAACACTGGTGAGTTTAAATATTATCTATTAGAAAACTGGCAACAGTGGCAATACGTCCTAGATACACCCCTATCTAAACAACTGGAACATGCCAGACAGGGTTGAAAGCATAAATGCAGTCAAAGAACTTGTGTAGTTACAAATACCACACATGCAGACGTTCTTCCTTTAGTAGGTATGTTGCCAAGAGCAACCAGTAATAAAACCATCAGTGTTGACCATTTCATATTGCCTCAATGTTCATCAACCTCCAGCCATATCACCAAGGCATGTATCACTATACTGTATTCTGCACCCTTAGGCATTGGGTCAGAACACAATTTCTGTTTTTAAGTATGCTATTAAGTGCTATACACTGTATGGACAAAAGTATTTGGCCAAACCTGCAATGACATTGTATCCAAATACATATACTTCAATATGGAGTCGGTCCCCCTTTTGCAGCTATAACGGCCTCCACTCTTCTTGGAAGGCGGTCCACAAGATTTTGGAGTGTTTCTCTGGGAATTCATCCTGTAGAGCATTCATGAGGTCAGGCACTGAGAAGGCCTGGCTCACAATCTCCGTTCCAGTTCATCCCAAAGGTGCTCGATGGGGCCAGTCAAGTTCTTCCACTTCAAATTTATCAAACCATATAGTCCTTGCTTTGTGCACAGTCATGTTGGAATAAAAAAGGTCCTTTCCCAAACTGCTGCCACAAAGTTGGAAGCATATCATTGTTCAAGATGTCTTGGTGTGCTGAAGCATTAAGATTACCCTTTACTGGGCATAAGGGGCCTGTTGGAAACACCTGAATTCAATAATTATCAGGTTTGGCCAAATGCTTTTGTCCTTATAATGTTTGTGCAAAAAGTTTTGAGGAGGCATAAGCACCTCGGTGTGGGAAAACCTGAAAGGAACCCATAATGGCTTGCATGTAATAGGGCAGACTAGCAACAACACAGTGAATAACTTAGGGCAGTGGCAGCTCATCGGGTGCTCCTTCCTCCGTGCAAAGGGTATGTCGGTGAAGGGAGCTTACCACGACAAAATTCGACCATTCCGAACACGCTGCAAACATCACCAGTGCACATGTCACTTCCTCTGTGCATTACCATGGTAACATAAGCACGTCGGATACCTGTCACAAAATTTCACACTACGGACATAAAGAATTAAATATTTATTGAAACAAAAACTGATACTATTATAAAACATACACTTTTGAAACCTGTATAACGTGTAATTTAATTATTTGACCCATTTACAAGATTTACAGTGATACAATACTAAGGATTTCTTGATTCAATTAAAATGTACATGATTGTGTCCTATTAATATGATGTCGTCCTCAATAATAATAATAATAATAATAATAATAATAATCCTTTTTCGAGCTAAATTTTTTTTCACGCTCCAGCGAGATGCAATGACTTATGGGAAATTTTTCGGATTCCTTATTCGTCGTTCTCCTCTCGGTTTGCAGTTTCCTTTGAACTTTGAAATCACACTAGACATGGCTGAACATCTCGTATATCGGAATGCACCTCAGGTTACCATTGTTATGCACTTGAGCAAGGCAATTAACCATGTCTGCTCCCAGGGGAGCTGTATCATCGCTAGACCCAGAAGAATTTCACTGTGCAGTAATTTATATGTGGCAAATAAAGACTAAATGCTGACGTGGGTGGACATTTTCTGGAAGTTTCTTTAAGAGCTAAATACTACTGGGATGATTTAGTCATTCTGGATGTGCTGTTCAACATCAACCCAATGCCCAGAGATTGGCAAATCCACAAGGACCTGATTTAGTTAATTTAGAGCACGTACTGACTCCAGAACATGCAATCAGTATTGCCCACAGTCTCGTTCTTGCCTGGCAGCGCATGTCCTGTGATGTTTCCGACTATCCCTCTGTACCCACCTCCATTCATAATAATCCTACTTTTCCATGTGAAAGATGTAAAAAAAAATAAAAAAAAATAAAAAGTTTTTATGCTATTGTGGTTTAAAAGCTAACTTTATGTCAGAGTAATAACCCTGTTGTCTCAACGAACACCTAACAAAGTTGGACATAATTTTGGCTATTAGTGTGTCTGAGCAAGACCAGGTCGCCATAAAATGAGAAAGGAAAAAGTAAGGTGTTGTCTCACAAAAATGTGTTAGGAAGTGTCATGTTACAGGATATGAGAGTACTGCACAAAACATATTTCCATTTAAAGAGGACTGAAGCCACGGTGGACAGTAACCTTAAGAACAGGCAGTCAAGTCATATAACTGTTAAAATCGATCAATTTGTCGTGAAAAGTGAATTTGAGTAGCAAATATAAGGAGTTTGACCGTTTGGTTTATGTTAAGCAGTCATGCATGATGGCTTAGTGCTTAACACCGTAGCCTTGTATCTCGAGGAGTAATCTCGAGGTCACATCAGCTCTGCTCTATGGATCTGGCATGTTCTGGTCCGCATGCATGGAGGGTTTTCTCTGGGTATTTGAGTTTCCTCCCACAGTGCAAAGACAGGTGGTGTATGATGATTTCCATATTGCATAGTGTGTGATGGGTTGGTACCACATCCAGGATACACCCTGCCTAGAGCCTTGAGCTCCCTATAATAAGCTGCACCCCCAATTATAGAATTGTCAAAATTCTGCTTATATCAATTATGATCAGCCATCAGCGGTGTGGTAGAAAGTATACCATATAATATACTGATCTTGAAAGGATGAGCCAAAGAGATTATGGGCAGAGAGGCAGACAGTGCTGAGGAATCGTTCTCCAGGCTTCCTGGAGGACGTTTCGTCTCTCATTTTCAGTCCAGTCCCTGCACCTGACTAGTTTTAGAGGAGTATTTTTTTTTGTTTGTTAAGCCACACAGTGACCTAAGAATCAAACTTCAAGAATTCAAGAAGAATTCAAGCATAAAAAACATCTAACTTAAGGTATGAACCAGTGAGAAACAGGTGCAGATGATGACAGATGATCAGGCCGGGGATTAGTATACTGATAATGCTGAATGCTGATTGGTTGGAACGGATGAGAGGGGAAATTTAGGCACTTTGCAGTTTGTCAATGAAAAATATTTGTCCACATTTCTTTCATTTAATCCACATCACTCATCGTCTGTAGCACTTTATCTTGTATGCAGGGAGTCAGGAGGCCTCTAACCTGACCCAAGGCAGGGTACACCCTGGATGGAGAGCCAATCCATGGCAAGGCACACACATACTGTACTGTACACTCACACAGTCATTCACACACTTCGGGCAATTTGGGAACGCCAGTTAGTCTAATCTGCATGTCTCTGGACTGTGGGAGGAAACTGGATTACTTGGAGGAAACCCACCAAGCATAGAGTGAACATGCAAACTCACACATGCACACAGACCCTAGATGGGAATTGAACCCATACCCTGGAGGTGCGAGGCCACTAATCAAGGTTTTTATTTTTTAAATTTTTTTACAGTACTGTACATCCCACCAACTCCAGACACCTTAATACAAAGAATACTTCAAGACAGGTGTACATTTATCCTAGGTCTCTCTTTGATTTACCTGAATTATTATTTTTCATTTCCATAATATAATATAACCAACTCCTACAATTAAACATAATTAATCCTAACAACACCTAAACCTAAAACATATTGCAAAATAAAAATCATTTACCGTATGTAAAAAAAATAATAAGCTAGAAACAATTTACATGTGCTTTTCTAAAGGAAGAATGTGAATGTATATAGAGTGTACATAAACTGTGCAAAATTAGTTTATACTGTAATAAACTACATTAAAATGTATGTAAAAAATATTATATATGTTTTAACATATTTTTATCATTATATGTTGGTGAGGCTTTTTGTTAAAATCATGAGCTTGACAACAATGTTTTGGAGATTTTTTTCACTAAGAAAACAAAATAGTTTTCATTTTATATAGGACCTACATTACAGCAGTCAGGAAACACCAGGAGTGACCCATCTGGAACATAAGCCATAAGTGAACATAAGTGTCAACCAGCAGGATGCAATTGGGTCATAGCTTTATTGGGACTTTTTCCATTAGTTGTGGTCAGTATTGGAAGGTTGGAATAAAAAAAAAACCCAGGATGACAAAGTAATCACAGGCAAATCACTAATCTTAAGCAGACCACAGGCAAACCCAAAAACCCAGAACAAACACTACATCAAGGGAAACTTGTGAAACAATGTACTGGCTGGAAAATTCAAGTAAACACAAGTAGGATTTCAAAGCAGGCAAAAGAAATTAGGCACTATATATAGACAGACACTGATTATCTAGTAAGACACAGGTGCAAGTGATGATGAACAGGCAGAGTCAGGGCTGCTGTGGATCATATGGGAGTGGGAAAACAAGTGGATGTCATGTAGTACAGGCAGCGTGTTACATATTTCGGATGTGAATTTGTAGGCTATTACACGTTCCTTCCATTACAAAACAGTACATTTTGTAATAATCCCTGTATCTGACATTATTCTAAACTGAACGAAATATGTATGTCAAGATTGTGGAACTACAGAACCATCTGATTGTAGATTTAGGTAGAGATGGCCGGCATATGTGATGAACAATGTTGATAAAATCTGCTGACATTGTCACATACTTTAGATCACTCTGCAGGCGGCCTCACTTCACTTAACCATGAATTGTTTTTCATTACCTTTTTTTCATTGTTGACACAGTCCCTGATAGAGACAGATGGTGCATGTCAAGTTTAAAAGAAATAAATGTTTTGCTTATGTGCATTAGCCATGCACGGTGCATCTCAACAAATTAGAATATCATGGAAAAAAACTCTCATGTATTCTTGATTCATTACAGCTGATGAAAATCAAAAATGCGATATCTCATGATACTGGAATGTTTTCTTAGATCAGTCGAAAAAAGGAATGTTCAACTTCTGAGAACTATGTTAATTTGTGCACTCAATACTTGGTCGGGGATCCTCTAGGCGTTCTTGGTGGCTTCCAGCTCAAGTGTTTGTCGAGTGTTTCTCATTTTACTCTTGACAATACCCTCTTGACTTAGATTCTCTATGTGGTTAAGGTCAGGATCAGGTCAGGATCAGGATGGTCAATCCAACACAGTAATATCATAGTCAGCAAACCAGTTAGTGGTATTTTGGCGCTGTGGACAGGTACTGCTGGACAGGGAAATCTGCATCTCGACAAAACTTCAAACTGGATTTCAAGTAACTTGGACACCTCAACTCTTCCTCTTGACTCTGGGACTTACAAATGAAATCCAAAATTTACATTCATATAAAAAGAGAACTTTGGAGGGACCTTCCAGTTGTTTTGGGGCATGGTGGCTCTTGATGCACTGACTCCAGCCTCACTCCACTCTTATGAAGCTTTCCCAAGGTCTTGAATTGGCTTTTCTTGTCAATCCTCTTAAGCCTACAGTCATCCCTGATGCTTGTACAGCTTTTCCTACCACAACTTTCCCTTCCAGTCAACTTTCCGTAAATATGCTGCAGTATTATGCATGGTATTAATAATCATCTGCTGAACACCTGTCAAATCAGCAGTTCTCCCCATGCATGTACTGAACTAGACAGATAAATACAATTTACGTACATCACCTTGCATCAAATAAAATATTCTAATATTTTGAAATGTTGGATTTTTTATTTTCAATTCAAACAGAGAAAAAAATTTTATTCAAAATTTTAATTCAATCACAGAACGCTGAAATTTGTTGACATCTTAAAGTGTAGTTAGAAGAAATATATAGTAAATCACGCAAGTTTCTCAGGACTGTTTTCCACCTCTGTGGTTTATTCTTCTCATCTTTTGGCTACAGAGTCCCAGTAAGAATGTAAAACTACTTGAACTCCTGTTAATTACACTGTTGATTACGAACTGTCGGTCACTAACTGTCAGTAGCGGAAGGATATGTATTGGCGGCGCAAGATAACTGGTTAAATAAACAAACAAATTATAATCCGTTGATAATAACAAGGTGTTTGTAGAACTGTTGCATAAAAGCAATATCACACTTGAGGTAGTGCTGTTGTGCTGAATATCATCATGGCCGTGATGCTTTGGCAAAAAAAAAAAGGTTGGCAAAAATCTTCGGTGACCTCATCCACATCTTAAGTGACTAAAAAAAACTGATATTTGTTTGTTGTGTGGAATTGAACTGGCACTTAACGGAGTTGGCTATTAGATGGTCCGGGATTTTGTCTTGATCCAAAAGATCATTTAGATATTTCTGATTTTGTTTGAAAGTTTTTTTTTACTTCCTAATTTTCTTCTAATTGCCATCATGATGTTTACATCAGTTGTTTCTTTTGCTTACCTTTATATAACATTTTCAAAGCACACATTTTCGGTAATCAGTAATGTCTTTAGGAAATCCAGAATGCCCTGCTCTGGCTTATTGTGTAATTGCATGTGAACTTGAGTAAATATTATCATCCAGACGGGATGTTGTGAGTGATTGGTAGATTAACATCAATGTGGTTACAAACATTGCAACACTCTCGACTAGCTTCTGCATGAACATTGTCATTGGTTCTCTCTCAATGCCTTTCAAAGTCTCCCCCTCCCAGTCCCAACCTGTGTGGCCTTAATGCATCCTTTTAGCAGACGTCAGAGATTGCTTATCAGTTGTGATTTTGTTCCTCATGTTCCCCGTTTGAAATTCACACACATTTTTTCACAAGTCTAAAGGCAATTTGAGTCTTCCTTCCTTCTTAATGTGGGGCTTCCTTTCTCATGGGTCCTGTTCAACCAGTTCAATGTTCTGTGCGGTACGTTCCATACAATGGCTGAAAAAAGGCAGAAAATATAGTCCATTTGTAATAAGTTCCTTTACCTCTTTGATATCATCCGCTGCTGTTGCTCTACATAGAGTGCTCAAAAAACCTACGTGACCTAATGAAGATTTTGCATTTGTTTATAGTTTAGCTGTTAAAAAGATAAAAAGATCAAAGAAATAGCCACATTATACAATAGCATACAGTGCCTCTGTCAAGTGACGGTAAATGTAAGAGAAGAAAAAATAAACCCATTATCATTTCAGAATGGCACAGATTCAGTAGATTTTTGTAGCTGTCACATTCCCACAATGTGTATTGATGGAACTTTAGCGAGAGAAAGCAATTTGCTGGGGTTTGAGGAACATCATCTGCTAAATGTCCAGGTTTACAGTTAATATTTTGGTGCTGTTTGGTGTAGGGGTGCTAAAAAAGGATGACTGCATTGTGACAAGGCGGCACGGTGGTGTAGTGGTTAGCACTGTCGCCTTGCACCTCCAGGGTCCGGGTTCGATTCCCGGCCAGGC
>JAQMYK010000014.1:16986965-16999826 GCA_030014345.1 Clarias buthupogon | reverse complement strand
CCTGCGATGGATTGGCACCCTGTCCAGGGTGTACCCTGCCTCGTGCCCTAAGCCTCCTGGGATAGACTCCAGGCCCCTGTGACCCTGAATACAGGATAAAGCGGTATAGAAAATGAGTGAGTGAGTGCATTGTGACATCCAGTACACAAATGACAATGGGGCAGAAGTACTTTATGCATACACAATACTCAAGTAGAAGTACAAGCCTAGAAATGTACTTTGCTTCAAGTAGAAGTACTTTTTTTTAGAAGTTAATTTTTACTCAAGTTGAATTACCAAGTTGTTGCTGTTAGTCTTTCGGCTGCTCCCATCGAGGGGTCGCCACAGCAGACCATCCGATCTATACCCACCTTGCCACAGGTTATATGCTGGATGCCCGTCCTGATGCAAAAATCCTCCGTTTTTACCCAGGCTTGGGACCGACACTGCATCACAGTGGCTGGAAATTGAACGTGGCACATGTGGGAATCTTATCACTGTACTGATCCAAAAATGCCCAAGTTGAATTACTAAGTACATGCTCTAAAATGCACTTTAACTACAGTACTTAAAGTACAAGTGCTCCACAAAGAAATAGATTTTCTGGGTATCTATCTCACAGAGTTACTGATAAATAGTATTTGAAATATTTGAAACACAATTGAAGTTGGTGCTGTTGATAAAATGAAAGTGCAAGTCATAGACAGTGACAACATTTGACATTTATTAAACAAATGATGGTTGACCTCTTTCACTACTTCGGTAGCTTAGCTAGCTAGCTGTTACCCCAGCCACCCTGTACTGTATACTGTACACCCCGTCATACTTCAAGCATACAGAATACAATATGTTTACAGGATGCACCAAAAGTTCATAATTATAAGCTTTATATACAAACACTATTATTATTTGCTTGAAATGCTAACCAAACACAAAAGATTTCATAACTTTTTTGCTCAGTATGTTAGCTAGTTAGCTAGGTTGCTGCTAATCGTACCTTGGCAAGTGCAACTGTTCGAGATACTTAAAAAAAAAAAGACCAGAAAAATCTGCCGCCCAGACACCAAGTGGATGTTATACGTTGCTCAGGTCACCATCAATCACTTTTGTGCGCTGACCAATCTGCCCTTTCAAATGACCTGGTAGTAGGTGATATCTTGTGAGTTTAGATTAGAAAACCCAATGCACTTTTGTGTGATCATCACACAAAATACTGAAATGGAACAAATCTCTATTTAAAATATGGTGATGTAATAAATGGAAGGGTAATGAAAAAGTATCACATATAGACATTACTCAAGTAAAGGACAGATATATGAAAAAAAAATGCATAAGTAGACCAATGGAGTAGTTGTACTTCATTATTCGCCACCTCTGATGAAATACTTAGAGGTTTCTTCATCGATCCATGACCACCTCTGTAGTCCAACTAGGGGCCGTGGAAACCAATGGTGACCATTGTATTTATCCCCATTTTTATGACCATGGTAAGACCTCCAGTCAAAATTCACACACTAGGAATGCTAATTAGCCTAATCTGCATGTCATTAGACTGTGGCAGGAAACCGGCTGTACCAGGAGGAAATCCACCAAGCACAGGGAGAACATGCAAACTAAATGCACACAGGCCCCAAGGCGGGAATTGAACTCAGATCCTGAAGGTGCAAGGTGATAGTGCTAACCCATAAGCCACTGTGACACCATAGATGCCAATGACAGGCTCAGAATAAGACAAGATAATTGAAAAATAAACTGATAAATAATGGCAGAAACACACAGTCTGTTGAAACCTTTCCCCATTGACACAATCTGTGTTTAAGTTACTCGGTCCATAGTGCTATCATGCAACAGCTTCTTAAGGTCCATCAACTACCCAAAGATGCCCATCCATCCATTCATACTGTTTATCCTGTGACAGGTTGCCAGTGGCCTGGAAACTTTCTCACAGAATTCAGAGCAAAGGTGGGGCCCAGGGGGGTGCCAACCCACACCCAATTATACACTACAAGCAAATTGGAAATGGCAATCAGCCTGCACTGCATGTCTTTGTACTGTGTTAGGAAACTGGAATGCCAACGCAGGAAGAACAGATTTCAACCTCCAACCATTAGGTGCGAGGTGACAGCACTAAGCACTAATTCACCATGCACCATGTAAAGATATAATGAATGTAAATCCTGATGAACCCTTTACCAAGTTTGGGGGATACACATAATGCATTGCTGTTTCATTTTGTTCCCATAATTTATAGCCAATAAAGAGGGCATGTTGGATTGTAGTCTTGATTGTTAATGCTTATTGATGTGCACTGTTAGATACTGTATGTAACCTATGATGGATGTCAGAAAAGAAAGTATATAACAATCACTAGTTGGCACTTCATTCAAATTCTTTTAAATAGTTTTAAAATCATTCCTGTAAAAAACAAAAAAAAATTGAAATAACAGCAGAGTTACCGTAATTTTTTATTATATTTTTTTGGTTTGTTTTTCTGGTCAAAGAAAAAAGTCTCGGAAAGAACTAGGGAACCATAAGAACATGATCTTAATGTTTGGGACCATGCATGCCACGCCACGCCACCAGAAATCTCATGTGTACGACAACTTTGGCGTCAAACTCTATTTCCCTCAAATCATTCAGTGAAACCCTTTCCACCAAGGAGAACTCCTTCTTCCCTCTGCATCAGAGTGGAGCCTCGGGGAAAAGACCTTGCTCTAACATCTGAAGCAAAAAACTGTATTATGGGATGTAAATCCACAAAAACACTCAGTCTTTAAGAATGTGTCTGTTCCACCCTGTTTTATTGCCAGGCTGTATTTTGAAGATTGAGGTTCTGAGATCTAGCCAGTGTAGAAGTTTTACCTGACACATTCCCACCATGACCGTGGTTTGGATTTTATTAAAACTGCATGGGAGCAGCTTGGGAGTGTCCAAAAGGTTTCAATTCAATTATGGGCCATACCCTTCATTGCTCTCAATTATTAATATTTATAGCATGTTAACATTGTCCCGCCCTTAATTAGATGCAAGCCCAGGCAATGACATAGAACTGCTATACACTGTTCAGTCATACATAAGACATCTATGTTTTCTTGTCAAAGGAGTGTTTTTTACTTGTGTTGACATTAAAATGGAAAGCATCTTTTTTGTCTTTATCAAAAGCATACATTTTAAATATTATATTTGGATATATACTGTAGCCATGAGTAGTCACGGAGTTGAGCGGTCGTGTTCATTTCTTTCCAAAAAAGAGCCAATTACAGTATATGACCATTTTATCCATTCCCATTTTGATACATTCTGTCCAGATCCATCACCTTGGAGACAATTACTTTGAGGTTTTTGCTGGTGTTCTGACATGTGGAGGAAAAAAAAAAGGTGTTACCCTATACGATACTTTTGTCCTTTGAGTCCTCCAGTAGTTTACCAACAGGTGAGGTGAAATTGACCCGGATGCACTACCTTCTTGTGAGCACATGTATGCCAGGATTTCCAAACAAAGAAAAAAAGAGGCTTATCATACATGCATGCCACAGCCATACAACCATCTCTCCCTGGAAACTTCTTGCCAACCTCTTTTCAAGTTAATACTGGTTCTAAATGCAGAAATATTACACTTTATACAACAGTTAGCTCTGATTGGATGAGAGACATTCCATTAGTGGTGATATTAGATGGTAATCACTGGTACACTAAACTATGTGTATCACACCGCGTAACAGGTGTTCTAATAACACATAGGTGAAAGTGGGGATGGTCCACAATACTGAGGAGAGAGCAACTCTCTGCCAAAACCCACATTCAAAAACATTCACGTGACCACTTTCAGAGAGAAAACACATAGAAATTGCTGCTGATAATAAATGGTGTTCGTGGAATTCTATAAAAGCAATATCACATATCCAGCAGAACAGATTGATGTGGAGTGTGATATAGCTTAATTAAGAGTTTCACAGAGTTCCTCGGAAGGAACAGAATAAGGAAAAAAGTTAACCTTTTAGAACCTGTAGAAAGTTTATGATGGTACATCATGATTTCTTGAATTAAAGCTGCTTAACGCAAAATGTATTGCTTCACATCAAATCCCATGTGGTGGTCATACCCAAATACCTATGGACCAAACTGCAATTTTTGACCATTTGGGATAGCCATTTACTTTGGTGTAAAAACAACCATGCTATTTAGACTACCATTGAATGTGACAAGAAAGCAAGCCTTGCTAACCATCTTAGGGCCACAACCAAGGCTCTGTGGATTAGTTGCTGTATTCTGTGTAGTGAATGCAAGAAAGTAGACAGTACAGTAGAAGGGAAAAAAACATTAAAGGGGCAGTGCATCCTGCCATAGCGGGCTGTCCGCCTCCATTGGGGAAAACCCATATTTTGTCTAAAAAGAAGTGGACAAGCCCTCTGTGATGTCACCCATAGGTTTTCTAACAAATTATTTTAAATCTCAAATATGGGAGCTTGGCAGGAGCTGACTCCACCTAAGCCCTGGTTAGATAAAATGATAAGGGGTCTAACATTACTTTGTATTTGATTGAACTCCATCATCCATACCCTGCACATCATCCTGTGTCAACTCCTAGATTCCTTGTAGTAAGTTAAAATACAATATTAAACTACACCCACCAAGATGGTTAGCTAAGTGATGCATAGCAGTCAGCTCGAGGTTTAACACTTGCAGTGCAACTGGCATTCAAATCGACTACGACCCAAAGAACTCATCCCCGTACAGTTGTCATAAATGGGAAATCTAGCTATGGAAAACAAAACTTTTTTTGTACCAGGATGTAAACATGTCTATTGTAAAGTTGTAAAGTTGGACATTTTAACATTGCAGTCTTTGGGGATTGGCTCACTTTTGGATCCAGGCCCCAGTGGACATTTGAGGAACTGCACTTTTGCATCAGACTCATTTTTCAGAACTGGCGATTTGTTGCATGATTAACAGATCTGTGAAATAATGTGATTGGAAAATGGATCATTTGAAAGTATGTCAACACTAAAAATTAGATCTGGACAGAAACATCCATCCTTAAAGCATATACAAGAAAATATGTAACCTTATGTTCTGAACCATAGTGCTTGCCTTTTCAGTCACACCTTTTCCCATCTGCCCTTCATGGTCTACCAATGACCCTTTATTGGTAGGGGCTATTGTTTAGGGGTTACCCCACAAGATGAATTAGGAGTGCTCAGGCTTTTGCTAAGGGATAAAGGGTGGGACTCTTCTTGCCTCCAGTTTGCATGACTGATGGAACTTTTGTGGGAATTGTAAGATTAAACCTGGTTCATGTGACACAAAGCTGGTGTCTTAATCCTGAAATCTCTACTTACCCCTTCTGGAGGGCCACTTGGGCGAGAGGATCATTACGTCCCACAGGGCAGATCTTACAGGGTGGATTTACACATTAATCAACTCCCTAAAGAGTTTACCTTTACACTTTTGGCAGACACCCTTCACCAGAGTGACGTACATTTGTATTTCATTATACATGTGAGAAGTTGAGAGTTAAGGCCCTTGCCTAACAGGGACAACTTGGGAGTCATGGGATTCAAACCTGGGACCTTCAAACCATAGTCCAATGCTTTAACCACTGAGCTCTCCCAACCCCAGTTCAACATATATAGTACATTTCATATATACAGTAATGATCTGAGCAGTGGTAACAAGGCAAAGGCTACTGATGATTTAATGAATGAACACACAGTATGAATGCAGATTAATTCCTGCTCTCTGTTTCACCTAAATGAGGATGGGTTCCCTGTTGAGTCTGGTTCCTCTCAAGGTTTCTTCCTATTGCCATCTCAGCGAGTTTTTCCTTGCCACTGTCGCCCTCGGCTTGCTCATCAGGCACTATCTGACCATTTTGATTCATGCACATTCACATTCCATACAAACTTAAATAATTCTTTTGATTATGTAAAGCTGCTTTGCGACAATGACAATTGTCAAATCAAATTGAATTGAATTGAATTGAATTAATAATAATTAATCAAAAACTAAACCAAAGTTATAGGGTGTCAAAAAAAATAGGAGTAGGATAATTCATGATATGATCAAAAGGGTATGGTCACCTAGTAATCACACCCATATGTGTTTGTTGAACATCCTATTCCATTCCATTCCAAAATGACCATTAACCGGTTCTACTTTCTTGCTATAAGTGCCTCCACTCCATTTAGTGACCTTTAGCCAGAGGCATTTTAGTGACTGATGTCAGTGACTGTCAAACTCTAGTGAAGAAGATACAAAAATCTGAATTCTAAAGCCTACAAAGGCATTCTGTACATTTGCATGCTCACACTGTTTTGAGAACAGTTCTGAGAAACCAAATAACTGTCAGATGAGTTGATTGTCTTGTTTTCCTGCCAGGTGACCGCCATAAGACGTAAGATGCGATCAGTCTCTATAGAGATATGCGCCTGCAGGCTACCAAGTGGAAGAAGCAAAAGGTCATCAATGGATGCAATGGAGAGTCCTCCCTCTGGTCAAGCTGAGCCCAATGGTTTATTTTGAATTTGGGAGGTTTATCTTAATCTCCTCTCAAATACTTGATCCACTTGATGCTTGCAAGTAGCTCTCATGGTTATGAGAGTAAACAATAAAAAGACTAGTGTTGCATTCAGGGTGGCAAGCAAATCTTCAAAAAGCTCCAGGCTTTGTGTTCAACCGCTCGTTCTTTCCATTAGGATTCGTTATCAAATATATATGTATGTATGTGGATTTTATGTGACTTGATCTATTCGCCAAGGGTTTAGGTTAAGATGGATTGTATATTTTATATTTGTTTGTGTTAATTCCATTGAATTACTCATTTCCTCCATGTCATAACCAACTCATGCACAATTTACGGTTTCAGACTAGTGTGCCCTAAAGACACGATTGTTTTCCATTGCTCCACCACAAAGCCACAAAGTCTATACACGAACATGTCCACCCTTTCTTTTAAATCAGACATTAGTCATTTCTTGCTTTATCTTTTGCACCAGTAGTTTTTCCATCTCTGCCAAAGGGAGGTGCCATTCCGTGAGATCCTTAGACATTTCAAAATTCAATACAACTGTATGCGCTCAGAAGTGAAGTACAACAGTGATGGCATGTCATGTTTAACATTTGGGCTGGATTTGTGAGAGCCCTGGGAAAGATGCTTTTAGATGCAATGTGGTTCTAATTCTTGCAGCCTGCTCTGCTGGTGTAAGAGTAGCCTTTATCACATGTGGTATCCAATGTCTGGCATACCAGACATGCCCTTTCAAATGTGGAACGTGAATTTCTCCATGGTTTGGGGGTAATTTTGATACCTTTAATCAACAGTATTACCATCAATTTTTCCTCTTTCTATTTCAAAGAATACTTTGATATGAATCTGAGGAGAATGGAATGAATGTTATCAAAAAAGACTCAGCGGACGCAACCTCATTATTAGCACTTAACATAGCTGTTGATGTCTTTCAGGATTCCTGCAAGAAAACAGAACGGAAGAAAAACGCAACGCACGAGAGAAATACCATGCATACCTCTTTAACATTCGTTCTGCGATCGAAACTGTATGTTCATGTTGCTGGAAATAGCTGGCAAATGAGTTAACTGGAGGAAAGCAAACGTTCATGGTTTTACTGGGAATGTCTGCATTTTATTCTATTGCTGTAGGTTCAAGGTGCTGCAAATCATTTTTTTTTTCTTAAAAATAAAAGCAGCTTGTGCTTTACGTAAAGGAAAGATAGAAAACATGAAGTTCTCTGATTAGAATTTCAGATCAGATTTGTCATGGATTTTTAGGTTTTATATGTCATATGTCTTCATGGATACATAATTAGTAATCATGTCACAGTCAAAATACCATCTGGCTACCATTAAGTATAAGGTTTTGAAAAGGGATTGCGAGTATAGTAAGAGAAGCATACAAGGAAGAAGACATCTAGGATTCCAACATTTTCCGCATTGTAGTAAGGTCCACAGATCTTGATCATAAGTGTGTCTTTAAAATGCAGGAATGCAGATAATGTCCAGATTCTTGGCATAACCCAATGCCAGGTTTACACGGTTCTGTAGAGAAGCAAGAGTGTGCTGAATGTAGGCTGTACGCTACAATTACCTTCACGCACTGTAGTCTTTAAACAAATGTTTAATTATGCATTTGACAGACTCCACTCACTATGTAACCACTATTTTGCTTCATAAGACAGAAAACATTGTAGAGCCAAAGGACAGACTTTGACACGGCTGCAGATGAGTGTTTTTTTTTTTTTTTGGAAACAGCTGAAGTTTGTATCAGCTTTAATCACACTTGGTCTTATTTGTCAACTCTCTGGGTTGATTGATGTCAATTCAGCTCATAGTGACATTTCAACCTATGAGGGGCGTTCGAGTCAAACCGGGACAAGGCGTAAAACTGATTGACATCACAGGACGGTGATGAGACTCTTAGCCACAGTAAAACATTTGAGTGGTGCAAATGTTTTAAATACGGCAGTAAGTCAGTGAATGTCAGTCCTGACCGAGGTGGCTCTCCACTGCAGTCCTTTCCCATAAGCATTCTGTGATCTTTGAAATCTACACACAATTATTCACGAACACCACTTGCTCGTTAAAGGAAATCTGCATTATTGCCACTTCCCCTCACTTCCACATGTTTGACCCATTCAAGGAGTTCCTGGGAGGCCAGCGTTTCAGGTGTGAAGCAGGCAGTCTGATCATAGCTCTGGTGTCCTGAGAAAACTTTCTTATCTTGATGGTGTCCAAGCACTAGTGAAACACTGGGATAAGTGCATTAGTGTAGCAGAGGATTATATAGAGAAATAATGAGAGTTTTTACTTTAATAAGTAATTAAGTCTTCTGTAATTCCGAACAATCAAAAGTCCCGGTTTGACTTGAACGCCCCCTTATAAATAAATTCTTCAACATAAAATGTACATGATTACAGTTGAGACCTGCTGTTTTCGTTAAAGGGAATGCCTGTTTTGAACTTTTTTGGGGGGGGGGGGGGGTGTACGGTACATGTAACACATGACAGTATTGATAATGGCATATTTTGAACGATATTAAAGATGTCCAATAGGTAGATACTTTATTTAAAACGCAGCATTCCAGGCAAAGCATAACAAGTGCAACTACAAGGGCAAACCTGCCTGTCATCTAATTTCCACGGGAATGTGTGTCCCAGATGTTTCCTGCCTTTTCATCATGGTATGCACGCAAAAGTCAAATCCCCTCATATCGAAAAGGAATCTCAGAGTTCAGAAATGGGAGTTCAGACACCCAGGCTGACATCTGAGAATCTGTCGATTTGCTCCCAAGATCTGTGATCCAGTAACTTGCACACAATTCCCTTCAGGCTGGATATGTCAAGTCAGCTTACATTAGTTCTGTTTGCCATCTCTTTAATCTTTTACTTAAAGCATGCTGCTGAGTTTTTAAAGGGGAATAAACGAAAGCAAACTGCTTTTTACGTCAGTAATAATACCATTACTTTGAACATTTTATTCGATACACCTTATTATATGTAATGTACACTCACCGTCTACTTTATTAGAAACACCCGTACACCTGTGGATCCGTGCAATTATCCAATCATGTGGCAGCAGAGCAATGCATAAAATGACCCGCAGGTACAGGCCAAGAGCTTCAGCTTAATGTTCATGTCAAACTTCAAAATGCGGAAAAAATCTGATCTCAGTGACTTTAACTGTGGAGTGGTCGTCGGTGCCAGACAGACTGGTTTAAGTATTTCAGAAACTGCTGATTTCCTGGGATTTGCACACATAACAGACTATAGAGTTTAAACAGAGTGGTGCGAACAACAAATATCCAGTGTGTGTCAGTCCTTCAGGTGGAAATACCTTATTGATTGATAGAAAGGTCATAAAAGAAGGGTCAGAGTGCTTCACAATACAGTGATTCATATACCCACTACAGTATGTGGCACAAAAAGCAAAGAGCATCTGAGATTGGACAATAACTCAAACCATGATGCAAAACGGTTTCAGCAGCAGAAGATAACATCTGGTTTCTAATGTAGGATTATAATAATGTCACCTGTACTTTTTTTAATAACCACCTGTAGATGTTAGATTTAGCACCTACAGTACTGTTGTTATGATGTGGAGGTGCTAGCGCTAGCGAGCCCTGATGCAGGGCGTCAGAGGGAAGGTTTAGTGTGTGACCTGTGGGAGTGATTGTGCACACTTACGTGAGGCTTTTTCCCGTTTGGAGACAACGTGGGTTTATTAATTGAACACAAAATTACTAATGAAACAAAGACAAACATATAGAACAAAGATATTCTCTTTTTCTTTTCAGTTTTCTCTTTTCTTTTTCTCTTTTCTCCTAGATCTGGTGCTACCTAAATGTCTATTACTTTGTGCTGGAGGCCTATATAGACATGCATCCAGGTGTCATGAATCCCTCTGATTGCCATCATGGCGGCGTTGCCTAACAACTGCACGTGAGGGTGGCCGCGGGCCTGCCTGATTGGAACCCATGGAGCAGTTGTCTGTGGGTTTGCCTGTCGCAATACCTGCGACGTTACAACTGTGGCCTTAAATATCTGTTCTTGGTAGTCAGATTTAAAGACCTTCTGCTGTCCATGTACCTTCAGGTAATGCATGTTGTGGAGGTAATCAGAACACCCAGTGCATCACAGCCTGCCGTGAGTTCAAGGTTGTTAATCCAGCCTCCGAATTCCCCAGATCAAATCCAACCCAAGAAGGGCTCACCCCGCAACCCACAGCACCCAAAAGATCCGACATTGACATCCTGGTGCCAAACACCAGAACACACCCCCAGAGGTCTTGCGGAGTCATGCATGCTCTTTTGGTTCTCCGCTTCCCTCCCACAGTCTGAAAACATGCAGATTAGGTTAGTTGGCGTTCCCAAATTGGCCGTAGAAGTTTGGACACACTCCGAATTAATTTTTTTTAATCTAGTGATTTATTTTCTACTTTGTACAACAATGCTGGATTTTTTTTGCCGATCAAGACGTTCTCTCACTCACTCACTCACTCACTCATCCTCTATACTGCTTTATCCTGGGGAACTGGAGTACCCAGAAGAAACCCACCAAGTATGGGGAGAACATGCACTCCATGCACACAGACCCCCCCCAAGGCTTGATTTAAACCCAGACCATAGAGATGCCAAGGCGACAGTGCTAACTGTCACAGAAAATCACACTGGGGTCTGAATCTGTCAACCAAGAACAGATATCTGAAGCCACAGTAGGTGCTAAACCTAACATGGACAGATGATGATTGGAAAAAGTACAGGTGACATTATTATAATCCTAAATGATGGAACCAGATGTACTCTCCTGCTGTTGAAGCCTTTCTGCATCAAGGTTTGAGGTACTGTCCATTTCAGATGCTTTTTTGTGCCACATGATTGTAAATAGTGCTTATATTAGTCACTGTAGCATTCTTATCAGTGTGAAGCACTCTGACCCTTCTCTTATTATGTAACAGCAACAACAACAGTCAGCTGTTATTTTAAGACATGAAGGTCAGCTGTTCAGGAACAGTCCTTGCAGCAACACTATTGTCAAGTGCATTTGCAAAACCCATCAAGTACCATAATAAAACCGGTTCTCATGAAGACCATCCCTGGAAAGCAAGACCAAAACTTACCTCTGCTGCATTTAGAGTCACCAGCCTCAGAAATCACTAATTAACAAACAGCACCTCGGATTAGAGCCGAAAGCCTTACAGAGTAAAGTATCAGACACATCTCAATATCAACTGTTCAACAGAGATTGTTGCATATTTTGAATGGCTTCAGCATTGCTTTACAATGTAGAAAGAAATACAAGTCAGGAAAGCCCATTGAGGTGGAAGGTGTATTCAAATGTTTGACTGGTAGTGTACATGTGTTCCCAATCAAATTGATGGTGATTGTATATATACTGTAGAATACACACCCTGAATGTGAGTATGTTCACATCGCTTAGTAGTTCAATGCAAAGTGGACTGCACATGGTATTCAGCTGCAATTAGGAAAGATTAAAAAAAAACGTAGGGAGCAAAACATTTCCGAAAGTAACCAAGCAAGATAACCTCAGTTAGTCAGTTTGTGCACAACTCGTGTGTGTGTGTGTGTGTGTGTGTGTGTGTGTGTGTATACAGGGGCCAGGGGTAGCTCAGTAGTTAAGGCATTGGACTACGGTTCGGAAGATCCCAGGTTCAACCACCAAGTTGCCACTGTTGGGCCCTTGAGCAAGGCCCTTAACCCTCAACTGCTCAGATGTATAATGAGATTAAAAAAAAAAAAAAAAGTAAGTTTCTCTGGATAAGAGCGTCTGCCAAATGCCTAAATGTAAATTTGTAAATGTACACACTGCTCAGCCATAACATTATGACAGACAGTCTGACATGTACAGCCCTTATAGTCAGATCCCATTAAAAAATGTAGCACAAATCGCAGAAAAAGTTAATGCTGGCCAAAATAGAAAGGTAATCAGAACACCCAGTGCATCACATCCTGCCGTGAGTTTAAGGTTATTAATCCAGCCTCCGAATTCCCCAAATCGCAATCCAATCAAGCATCCATATGCCAGATAAATAAATCGAACCAAGGGCCCACCCCACAACCCACAGCACCCAAAGGATCCGACACTGACATCCTGGTGCCAAACACCAGAGCACAACCCCAGAGGTCTTGTGGAGTCATGCAATGAGGGGCCAGATCTGCGCCTGTGGCATAACTGGTTTAATATTAGCTGATTTTAACTGATTAACTGTTTTTTTAACAAAAAAATCTTTAATATTACATAGGATATTAAATCTATATTAATTTGCATAATTTGTGTATATATATATATATACATGGGGCAGGGGTGACTCAGTGGTTAAGGTGCTGAATTGTGGACCAGGACATCCCTAGGT
>JAQMYK010000014.1:16966114-16978690 GCA_030014345.1 Clarias buthupogon | reverse complement strand
CCAGAAAAGTCAGATTTTAGTTTCAGTTTGTGGTTTCTGTTCTGCAGTGAGGTAAATAAGTTATTTTTCTTTAGTGTGATTTGTTCTATATTTATTCTATATTTATATAATATTTGTTTGTACACAGTATATTTATTTAAGTTATGAGTAGTTTGCTAAAAAATGGTGTTTAAAAAATGTGAATTCTTTTTTATTGGGGGGGTGGGGGGCGCCTGGAGGGAGTCTCGCCCAGGGAGCAATTCAGTGTAGAACCGCCACTGTTGGGTGCAAACCAGTTTTTGTGTTTTTATGGTCAGAAATTATTGTGCCGAGCTGATGTATTTGTATGTGGCATGGTGGCATACTGGTTAGCACTGTCCCGATTCCCGCCTCGGGTCTCTGTGCAAGAAGTTTGCATGTTCTCCCCTGGTGGGTTTCCTCCGAGTACTTCAGTTACCTCCCACAGTCCAAAGACATGCTAATTAGGCCAATGGGCATTCCCGAATTGCCTGTAGTGTATAAATGAGCATGTGAGTGTGTGTATGTGTGTGCCCTGCAATGGATTGGCACCCTGTTCAAGGTCTATCCTGCCCTGTACCCTAAGTCTCCTGGGATAGGCCCCAGGCCACAGGATTAACCAGTACAGATGTTGAGTGAGTGAGTAAGAATTAGCAAGTGGTGTTGTTACTGCTTCAAATACTATACACCCTTGAGGCTGTGTAATGGAATGAACAAATGTAGTGAAGTAGAAAGTACAGATGTTTGTTGTAGGATGTAGTGGTGTGAAAGTAAAAAGTATCCACTAATATAACTACTTAAGCAAAGTATGTTTTTTTGTTTGGTGATTTATTTTCTACATTCTAGAACAAAACTGGAGATTTCCAAACTATGAAATAACTCATACGGCATTAGGTAATTCAGTAACAACATCAACAGTCAGTTGTTATTTTAAGGCATGAAGGCGAGAAGTTCTGGAACAGTTCTTGCAAACAAACAAAAAAAAAGGATTTGCAAAAACCATCAAGCACTAATTAGAGCCGTTATAAAGGCTTTAAAGAGCATAAGTAGCAAACGCATCTTAATATGAACTGTTCAAAAGACATTAATGCATTATTTAGACGCCTTCAGCATTGTTTTACAGTGTAGAGAAAGAAAAAATCAGGAATTAGACGATGTGTCCAAACCTTTCACTGGTGATGTACTGTATGTAAAAACAAAGTAAATGAACTTGGTTACCTTCGACCTCTGGTCCACAACATCAATGCAGTTAAGATATAAATTTTGCACCTGCGATTTTGTGCACTTTCCATTTCACAATCATAATCCAAAAAATAAGTCAAATTTTACAAATTGTGTGTATTACATAATGTGTATTAATGTAATGTGTATTGGTAATGTTTGGAGACTTGTCCCATCCAGGGTGTATTCCTGCCTCACACCCAGGAATATGACAGGGAACAGGATAAAGCAGTCACAGAAGATGAATGAACAAGTTAATTTGTCTTCTTCCTGGAGTGAATCTGCTTTGTGTGTCGGATGCCCTCTTTACACCTCTTTCCCGTTGCTCTGATTAACCTCGCCCGTATACGTCAGAGGCTTGCAACTGCCAGGAACTACTGCTGTGATTATAACTTGTTATAAATTTCCAGACTTCTAATCATACTACTGTACTGTATGTTTATACTTAATAGCCAATTTAAAAGCATTGTGCCATTTGTGCCATTATTTTCAAATGGAACTAACTTACTGTAGTAGATATGTTCAATTCTACTAATCTAAACAATGCTGGCTATGCTGATGACTTGCCCAGGAGTCAGATTTGTAAATCACTGTGTATAAGATTGCAAACATGATAACTTTTTCAGGTTTTAAAGTAAGCAATGTGTTAGTAAAAGCTCATGGTTTATTTATTCTGCATCAGCACAATCAGAGTGCCATCAAAACACTCTGGCGACGTTCCCGAATAATCATTTAACCTAAGATTTTTACTACAGAACATTCATATTTTAAAAGGTGCATTTTTGCAATGATGTTGCAAACTGGCCGCAAATGCCAGCCAGGAAACTGTGCAGAGAAATTTAATTTGCAGGTCATCCGCAGAATAATAAATAGTTGAAATACAGGAGTAATTCTGCAGCTATCCATACCAGCAGCGCTCATGTTTAATTTATAACCGCTGCCAGCTTTTTACACATACAGTCAGATTGCAAACACCGAAACGTTTTTGAGGATTAATGTGTCTCCGAGTGCTCTCCAGCCTCAGAAATGTTACCTAGTTCCAGGAAAAGCTGGTGATTACAGATGGTGCCGAATTCCTCTTACATCTGAAGTTCCTTCCAAAATCTGCCCGACTTCTGTAAATCTTATTGTTTACACGGCAGTAAAGAAATGAAAAAAAAGTGATCGAAAAAAATAAGATAATAAAAATAAGTCATTCGTAGCAGAAATGAAGCAAACTTGAGTTCATGTATATTTTATTGGAAGTTTTTTCCCCCCATATTAATGAACTGGAATATTTCTTCCATTTTTACATTTATAAAGTCACTGCTTATACTTACATGGAAGGTCTCTCCCTCTCTCTCATACACACACAGAAACAAGTGCAAGATCATTTTAATGCAAGGGTTACAGATGATGTGTGTGTATGTAAAATTATTTGGAATATTCAAAAATTAAAGAAGAGATGAAAAGCAATGAGACAATTATTGTGTTTATTTCATTCCGAAGTTTAAGTTAAGACATTATGCTTTTTGTTTTTTTGATATTTTGCCAAAAGACTTTTGGCTCGAATTTACTAAAACAATTAGAAATTTTGGGTAAAAGTGTCTATAGTTTCATTAAAGAGTGGGCTATATATCTATCTATATAAAATTGCATACATTTGTATCTAACACTGATAATAATTTTCAAGCAAATATTGATTGTGTTATTTTATTACTCTTTAGTGCTCTTTATAGAACTTTCTTTTATTTAGAAATGTCTTCAAAGGCATGTTTTCTTCCTGGCATTTTTTCCCCTATGTGCCCAAGTACTGTAATTTAAACTTAAGTATACAGTTAGGTTTTACTTAGTGTGCTGGAGAACATGAGTTCTTCTGGTAACTTTGTCTCAGAGGGCTAAGGCACTGAGTTGGTTGGAAGTTCAATCCCCAGTTCTGACAGGTTGCCATTGTTGGGCCCTTGAGCAAGGCCCTTAACCCTATCTGCTCCAGGGGCACTGCAGCATGGCTGACCCTGCGCTCTGACCTCAGTTACGCTGGGATATGCGAAGAACGAATTTCACTGTGCTGTAATGTATATGTGACAAATAAAGGCTTAACTTAATCGCATGCAAAACCAAGAAGCCTACATTATGTTTTTTTTTTCCAATCTGAAAACTGGTCTATTATGAAATATTTAATTTTCTTTACAGTCGTGCGAATACTCTTCTATATTTGCTATTATGTTATGTTTGGAAATATGTAATGGTTTTGTATATAATATTGCAGACATAATCAACATACAGTATATAGCAAAATTTGTACTAAAGGTAATATGGTGTCTAAGATTCTAGGTTATGCAAAAATCTTTTCTTCATATTAAATTCAATTAGAGAATTGGGATCAAATCTTTTACTGCGACAGGCAGCTAAGATATCATTTAAAAATTGGTTGTTTATGTAACTACCTCATTTCCCCCCTCACCTGTTCCAACCACTCAGCATTCAGCATCACCAGTATACCAATCACCACCCTGATCATCTGTCATCATCTGTACCTGTTTGTCACTGATTCATGCCTTAAGTTAGATGTTTTTTTTATTGTTGAATGATTCATAGGTCACTGTGTGGCTTAACAAACAGAAATCGTTCCTTAGGTACAGGGACTGGATTGAAAATGAGAGACAAAATATTGCTAAAAATGTGAGCTAAAAAAGTCCTTTAAAGTTATTCCTCAAGCCTACATTAAAAAATACAAGAAAATCTGTCCTTTGGAAGCAAAATATGCAGAAATGGGGTGTGGCTCAAGATTTCTGCAAAGTACTGTATATAATATACATTGTATATTTTACCCCGTTTTTCCGTAATGCTTCGGTCTTTCCTCTTCCGAACAGCAAAACATTATGCACTCAGCAACAAAGGAACTTGATTTCTTTGACTTGAACACCCTCAGGCGTCTGCAGAATGTCAAGTGGTCACACTTCATCAGTATTGAGCCCATTTGGCAGCACAGTAACAAGACCCAGGCCTCAGTTCCTGCCAGACAGTGGTGTCTCAACTTGTCTAGCCATCTAATTCAATTGCCACCTGACAGAGCTGTTACCAGGCTATGCCACTTTAACCGTGTAGTCCACCATTCCTCCACAGTGTAGTCCACCAGTCCACCATTCCTACACTGTCAATACCATTTACAGTAGACTAGCTATCAGGAAAAGTCTCACTATTCATATAAGCTACTATTAATGCTAGGCTGCTCTTGCTTAGTCCTGTCTTTTCTTATCCTGTTCAAGCCCAAGGTAGTTATTTGTAAGAAGCAGATATCCAAAAAAAAAAAAAATGCTGGCAAGTCCTGGCCCTTAGGTAACAATATGAAAAATGGGGACCTTTTTTTTTTTCACAGAGTCTGTTCTCTGTGTTAGTTTTTCTTACTCATCCCCTGATGTGCGACCTGTTTAGTTCAGAGATAAAAAAGCGATTGACGTCATTGTGCACTTCCATTTTTCTGTTTTTTTTAAAGGTGTTATCGGACAAGGACAAGGCAACACGTCTGTAAGCTCAAATCTGCACATGGGCAAGCTTCTGTAGAGTAACCAAGTTTAAATCACACAATTATAAGCATTCTTTAAAGATTTTACATTTGCATAAGACTAAAAATGCATAAAGTCTTTTAATGTGCTAAATATGCTATTTTTTATTATTATTATTTTTTAGACTAATAAAATTGTGAACATATTTTGCTTAATTTGTAAACAGGATTATATTATAATATAATATAATATAATATAATATAATATAATATAATATAATATAATATAATATAACTTATACATACTGATCAAGTTTGCATGTGTTGTTTGAACTGAATACTGAATTAACCCATCAACAATCACAAGTAATGTTTAGTGAAATGACAATGTTAGAAAATGTAATCAGCCAAAACAGGGTATTCATGCTAAAAATCGACTCACCTAGGTGAAAATGGGAATTTTCAAATAGGATCATATAACAACATTTTTCATAATACAGTACTTAACGCTTCTTATCTACCGATCCATGCTTCGTTATTTGTAAATATGCATACACGTTTATATTTTTATCAGATAAAAAGAAACACATTTGCTATTGTAATTTACACAATTTCATGCCCTTTTATGTCTTTAAAATCCTTAATTTTGCTTGGAATGCCTAAATTTAAGGAACTGTTTTTACAGGTCATATGCTTCTAGAAGCTTACACCAATTTTAGTATCAATACTAATAAAGAAATATGAATCATTTCCATTTTCATTTAAGTCATTATTGTTTGAAACGAGACAGTATAACGCTGAAGAACTAGCAGGGCACATATCTTGTCACCTTTTCACATCACCTTGAAATTTTTAGGTAAGCAAGTTTGGTCACTTCCATATAAATAAGTTGCATAAACTTCAGAAATAGCTTCTTTAACTCACACATTTTCTGGATTATATGTATAACATAATTTTTTTTTAAAATCGGCACCAATACTGTGTTTTGGCCGAGTGCAACTGACATGGAAATCTGTCATCCCACATGAAGTGTCTGTGTAATCATTACTTATATGGCACAACATAAATCTCCAAATAGGTGACCATTACTCTGCTGAGTTCCTTCATTGTTCTGTCTGTTGCCAAGGACGCAATACGGTATGTCAGAGCCACGAGCTTTGAACTGTCGACTGGTTTCTTAGACAAAAAGAAAGGCAATTATCTGTGAACTGACATGAAGAGCACAGCAAGGGACTTAGTTTGTGAACCTTTGACAATTCACTTAAATTAGTTCCAGTAATCCTATATGGCAAGACTGTAATAATGGATGTTTGGCATCTGACTTTATCACCATTATTTAATGAGCCTTTCTTAACTAAACACTTGAAACTGGTCTCTTAGAAACATGCCATTATGTCCTTAAAATGTCGGATTTGCTGTCTTTATTAAACCTTAAACCTTGAGGTCATTATGTATCTTGAATTTCTTTTCATCGTTTTTTTTTTTTTTTCCTGAACTGGAAGAGGTGTTCAAGTGAGCGGCTTAAAATATGTGATTTAACCATTTTAAATATCCATCTTATTTCTATCTATGATCTATCTATGGTTATTGAGTAAAGCCCATACTGGACAAGAATGAGACTGCGGTACACACAACAGCCAAAACAGCTATATAACACTAGACCAAGAGTGATATACGTACACTACCGATCAAAAAGTTTGGGATCACTTTCTAACTCCATGCTCGTTCCTGATTTCTATTTATTTCTACATTTTAAAGCAATGCTGAATGCGTCCGAAATATGCAATAATCTCCTTTGAACAGTTGATATTGAGATGAATCATCTACTCTGCTCTGTAAAGCCTTCATGTAACGGCTCTAATCCGAGGTGCTGTTTGTTAATTGGTGATTTCTGAGGCTGGTATCTCTAAATGAACTTCTCCTCTGCAGCAGAGGTAAGTTTTGCTCTTGCTTCCAGGGATGGTCTTCATGAGAGTCAGTTTCATCATAGTGCTTGATGGGTTTTTGCAAATGCACTTGATAATACTGTATATGTGTTATTTTATAGTTTTGAAATCCCCAGTATTGTCGTAGAATGTAGAAAATAAATCACTAAACAAAAACAAAGAAATTTGCGAGTGTTCCCAAACTTTTGGGCAGTAGTGTTCAAGAGGTGTTATACTCTATATGCCTTATCATACATAACATTACAATGTAAAACATTATGCTGCATGTTGTGCAGGTTCCCTTTGTGCCACCTGGGCAGCTCTGGCCCATTAAAGCATGACACCACAAGATCTCTAGGGGTGTGCTGTGGTGTCTGGATGTTAGTAGTGATGCTGAGGGTTGATGGGTGGATCGGAATAGTTTGTCTGGTGCATCCCATGGGTAATCAATCAGATATGGATCTGGGGAATTTGGAGGTGGGGTTGGTGGCTTTGGGCTCTTTGAGTGCTGGAACCAATGCACAGCGTGTTTCGGTGCCTTTCTATCATGACCAGCATTGACTTCTGACGATTCTGGCTTTTCTGTGTGATCAGACCAGACAGGCTGACCTTTGTTCCAAACATTCATAGATGAGCCTTGGCGATGCCCATGATCCTGTCACCAGTTTACTGGTATATGATTCATAATCAGTGTTAATGTATTAACGTTTTGTGGTGTTAACAATATAGCTGAACTGTGGCGGTGTTAAAACAAAGCATGAAAAAACAAGACACAGTTGACTAAGGACAGGTAACATACCACGACTGATGGGTAATTTGGTTTGGCACTTCTTTGGCACTACAATGACAGATACAGAGGCCGAGCCAAAACATATTTCCTAAACATTTTTTCATAAATCATAAAACTGCGGGGTGTTACGGAACATTTACTGAATCTCGTAAAAAGGAATGCTCTGATGTTTGGCTGATGAAAAGTACAAGATTTAGTGAGAACACGTATAAGATTTGCACATGATTCTTGATGGCATGATGGCTCGGTTTCAAACATTCTTCATGTAAATGGCTGTTTACTGACTCTAAGCTACAACAGATCAGAAATGAATGAGAGAAGTGTTAGAGTGGGATTATCTCAGGGTCAGATCAGCTCCAGATGTGCATGATTTGCATTTATAAATGGCCTCGAGAGAAATGCACTTTATACTACTGATTATCACCATGTGGGATAAATTTGTATCCCCAGTGATTAGTTAAAAACAATCTGTTTATGGCATCATGCATAGCAAGATAATGCTCATGCTGATCATTCACTGCATTGGGTTAAGGACTGTGCTTGGTGTGTAAAATATTTAAACTGGGCTTCTTTCTTTCTCGGTTTGTCAGTGAACTCCACGGAAAGCCACATGTTTTTTGTTTGATGGCGGCCAGCTCGATACGCTCCAAGTCAATAAAATATCTGACACCGCTTGATACTCAGATGTGTTAATACCACACTTTTTGCGTGTTCCTAAGAGAACGCGTTGTATTGTAGCACATGGCCGGGGTATGGCATGCCATCTAAGCAGCTGCTGGACAACATCTAGCCTTTACCTCAATGTGTAAGTCAGGACCACTTTTTTATTTTCTATTTTATTGCCCCTTCCTTTTAAACTTGGGGGATGCAAATTTATTACAAAATAAAAAAATAATAAATTCAAAGCTTACCATCACCATCTCACACAGAGGCCAAGAATACTTTCTGGTTTGAACTGCACAAGTTTTTACAAAGGCCGTGCACAGCTGGAATTACTGAAATGTCTCAAAGAATAATGAAAGAGACAGAGATGTAAGTAACCAAAGGATACACTAATGATAATAAGCTTTTGAGGAATGTAGCATGAGTTACTATGTTGGCCAAACAAACTCGAGTCTTGTCCCTGTTTTTACAGCGGACTGGAAATGTAAACGATGCTGGGAAAGAGAGGGCCGTGCCTGTAATTTTCTCAGATGAAATCAGGCTACAATACAGGTGCTGAGAGGGCTTGGCTGAGCAGTGAGCACTTGTTGTTTAGTAACCAAACTAGAAAAGCTGCATATGAAGTTTATTAAGGAAAGAACCTATAGTCAAGTTTCTCTTGCCCTGAAAGCTATACATTTTTTATAAAGCTCTTGAAAGCTTATTTTCTAATACACGCTTTTAACTAGAGTCTCTGTAAACTTTTTTTTTTTTTTTTTTAGAACAGAAAAAAAGAGTTCAAAGTAAAAGACTAGATGGGGTGCCATTTAATAATGTCAATCAAGCCATTGTAACCTGATGTGCCTAGGGCTTGGCGTGTAATTTTCCCACTGTGAACAAATGATTTGAAGGGAATTTGCAATTCACAAATTATATCAAGAGCAACTCCATGGGAGTGCAGGCATTTCAAAATGTTATCCCAGCATGATTGCTAAATTACAGCTGCCATCCATCATAGAATGAGTATAAATATATTTCTAATGCATTTTAGGTTCAAATGGTCAAGTGATATAAAGCACTCAAGGACTGGCATGGGGGCAAATGGGAATATACAGTAGATATACTGTACAGTGCTGTGCAAAAGTCATGAGCCAGCCCTCATTTCTTCATATTTTGTGCCAGACGTTTTTGTATTTTTTTATTTAGTCTTGAGGAATAGTTCTCCAGGCTTCATCAAAGACGTTTTTGTCAAGTTTTTATATTTCATTTTCAGTCCAGTCCCTGTACACGATTTGTACAGGAATGACTTTTGTTTGTTTTTTTAATTTACATTTTTTTATTAAATTATTTTTTTATTTTAATTTTATAGAACTTTATTAATCCCAGAGGGAAATTGCTAAATTTTCACATATCCCAATTAGGAAACTGGGGTCAGAGCGCAGGGTCAGCCAGCTTACAGCGCCCCTGGAGCAGATAGGGTTAAGGGCCTTGCTCAAGGGCTCAACAGTGGCAACTTGGCGATGCTGGGGTTCGAACCCCCGACCTTCCGATCAGTAACACGGTAACCCACAGCCTTAACCGACTGAGCCGCCACTGCCCCAATCCATTCATACCTCGCCAATCCAATCCATTACAGAGAACATCAATGAAGCCACACAATGACCTGTAAATCATTAAAACATTTTTTTTAAAAATTAAAAAAACATCTAACTTAAGGCATGAACCAGTGAGAAACAGGTGAAAATGATGACAGATGATCAGGCTGGTTATTAGTATACTTACTGGTGATGCTGAATGCTGAGTGGTTGGAACAGACGAGAGGGGAAATGAGGTTGCTGCTGAAATTGGTACATAAACAACCAATTTTTTAAAATTGTATCTTTAGGCACTTTGCAACCTGTCACAGTATAACATGTGTTATCATTTCTTCATTCATTCATTCATCTTTTATACCACTTATCCTGTTACAGGTCATCCAAAGAGATTATGCGCAGGAGGACCAATCCAATCCATTCCAGAGAACATCAATGAAGCTAAATCTGCATGTATTTGGACTGTGGGAGGAAACCCACCAAGCATGGGGAGAACATGCACACAGATACGGCGGGAATCGAACCCGCAAACCGCAAAGCCACTACTCTAACGACTACACCACCGTGCCGCCTCTACATCGTTTAATTTAAATTCAATATGAGGAACTCTCTGGACTTTTGCACAGTACTGTATAAAAAATGTACAGGGAGCATTTTCAATATTAGTTTTGTAGTTGTCCTGCGATTAACCTTTCAAAGTTGCAACAACACACCGAGCTGTTTGAAATAAAAGAAACCGTTCTGCTTCCTCATCCATTTCATGAAGGTAGATGCTCGTTATCATTTGGCATGTGGGGGATGCTGGTACTCACCATGGACTCACACGCCTGGGTTTCAAAGGGAGAGACAGTACGCTTATCAGACACATTCCCAATCGTCTTCGGCAGTACACACCGTCTGCAGGGCAGGCCGAAAATGTTTGTTTTTATAGTGAATGTTTGTGGATATACCAGATCACGGAAGCCAGGGTAATAGCAGTTTATGTTTATTTGTTAAATTTGTTTGAATCAGAGGACTTCAAGAGGAAAGTACCTCATTTATCAAGATGTGTAGATTTGAGATTCTTAACATGTGTTTAGCAAAAATGTTATTATAAGGTCTCGTGCTCCGAAATTGCACATTCAACCATGTCAATATAAGATGGAAATTAAAATGATGTATTATTTAGTCTTATGCATGGCTAATGTACGGTGTGATGTATTTAGTAATGCATGAGCATGCAAACTTTGATGTAGTTATATAAAAAGGGACAATATGTGATTGCGTCTAATACAACCTTTGTTAATTATGGGACAATTCTTTACTGTCAGATGATTGACGTCTTTAAATCTTTCTTTTTTATTTGATTAAAATTATACGAGTGCAGCTGCTCTTCAACAACTCTATGTAAGTGATACCGAGCTGAAATTTGTGTGATATCAGTTTTTTTCCTGATTTAATACACGGTACCTCATTAAATCTGTGCAGTTATGCTCAGATGTTAATAACTGTTCCTTTTCCCCCCCACTGTAATTAATTCGGCCATGTCTGGAAAAATAAGTAAAAGTACAGTATAATTCCCAAGCAAATGAAACACTTTATTAAAATATTTAATTATGAAACACTAACTAACGGAAAGCAAGAGTTTGATCAACCTGGTAAATAAAGACATGCCACATAAATTTCAGATCATTCATTTCACATTCGGCTCCAACCTTTAAAGGTCCAATAAACCTTTGGTCAGTATTCCAGGTAATGTAGCCTGAGATCCCTGGGTTTAAAAAAAAAACAAATTTAGTATCTTTGTGGAACGAGCAGTAACTAGCACATGCACAAACAGTGACCACAAGGTATAAGTGTGGGAAATGTCAACAAACACTAGACTGCTCATTGGTTCCTGGAAAGGCCATCACCACTCCAGGCATTACTCCAGACTTTTCATTGTGTCCGTGTCATTCTTTCACCCCTCTCCATTCAGATTCCCGCGACCTCAGTCTACTAAACTTGTGTACTAAGTAAATACTAAATGAAAAGCCTTACTGAAAGCATCGCCATCGTGATATTTCTAAAGCACTTACATATTTTCTAAGATAGTGTACCACTTTTGATTCGTTCGGACCTGATGGGATAAGGTTATAGAGAAAGAAATCATTAACTCGTCCCTATTGTACACAGGACAAAGGTCACAACAGTATGGCGCATCTGTAGCGGTTTCCGAAACGCAACTTGAAATGTAATTTCTGTTACGACAACATAGTGTCAAGTAACATTGCATGTGAGCTGGATTTGATTTATTTTTATTTGCCTGACTGCTATCAGAAACAACAGAAAAAGTTTCATCAGGAGTTGGTAGGATCATTTTTACATGGGGGTCAAACAAACAATGGGTTGCCATGAAATACTGACGTGTTTGCTCAGAGTCAAGAGCTGAAGAGCTGTTTTTTTTTTCACTCTTTGGACATGTTATTTCCCAGCAGTTTTTTTCCCCCCTCACAAATGATCTGAGTGCTGCATTAACCCTTTATCAGGCGAAAAATCCACATTTGCTAACTTACAAGTGTCAGTATAAGTAGTTCAGGAAAAACGTAGAAAACAAGTATTTTTTGTTTAGTTTAGTTTTTTGCACATATTTTTAAATAAATATGCCTTTATCTGTGTTTTTTAAACATTCTTTATATACACTTTTATTACCAAAGACAGGGAAAGAGCTATATTGTACTTCAATGACCTTGATTTGCAACAATAAATGACAACAATAAAAAAAATTCAATAATCATTAAAGTAATAAAAAGTTCTGGTAAAAGTCTTGAAATTTGGACATTTTCCAACTATTTCAATGAGTGTCCTATAAAGACCCCTTAGATACCAAGTTGTTGTTGTTGGTCTTTCGGCTGCTCCCGGTAAGGGGTCGCCACAGCGGAATATCCAGTCCGCACAACAACTTGG
>JAQMYK010000014.1:16952411-16966014 GCA_030014345.1 Clarias buthupogon | reverse complement strand
TTGGGACCGGCACTGCATCCAGTGGCTGGGGGGTTTGGGCACTGGCTGGGAATCGAACCCGGGCCTTCCGCATGGCAAGCGAAACACCTACCACTGAGCCACCAGTGCCCATACCCCTTAGATACCAAGAATCCAGTAATTACAGGAGCCCAGGTTAAAACCTCTGAAAAAAAAAGTTTTAACCTGGGCTCCAAAACAGTATATGGGTCATGCATCTGGGATAATCTTAAGAGTTCTTTCAGATTTTAGCAATAATTCCAAGTATAACACTTTCAGAGCTGGAACATTAATTCATTCATCTTCTATACCGCTTATCCTGCACAGACTTGCGGGGTCCTGTACCCTATCCCAGGAGACTTTGGGCATGAGCTGGGGAACACAGACAGCGTACAAAGTACAGGCAATTTTGGGAACATCCAGTTAACCTAATCTGCATGTCATTTGACTGGCGGAGGAATCCGGAGTACATCCAAACTTCACGCAGACCCCGAAATCGAGCCCTAGATCCCGGAGGTGCCACCATGTAAGAGTCTCGATACTGAATAATACAGAATGTTTCTTTTGAGGAACTTTATGCAGAAACTTGACCAAGACTATAGTTGTGTCTCAGAAAGAGTTCCATGTGCAAACATTTCACGTTTGGAACCCTTAACTACACCTAAACCCTTGAAGTATCGGTACAAAGTAACACGCATTCAGAGCTGTGTAAGACAATATCTTTGTGTGACTGTGTAACAAAGTATGGGTATAATGCAGTATTTGCAATTTGATGTTCCCCTTGCCCCAGATGCTTACTGAGGTTTTTTGTTTGAGTAGTGTCAGGGTCAGGGTGTATTATGCATTCGGCTGTCAGGGTATTTAGTTGACTGGCTTCTGTGTGACCTCACAAAGGAGTAGGCCATCTAGCAGGTATCTATCATCATCGCTCTCACTGTGACCTCAGAAAGGATTTCCTCAATACCCAATCAGGTCACACAGTTTAGGTGAGGCCATACTAAAACTTCTCCTTGTGTCAGGGAAAAGCTGCCAAGGCTCGGCTTACCGCCAATGCAGGACATTCCTAAAAGAGGGAGTCCAGTTGGGAGTAAATCTCCATAGGAGAGAGAGATCATCTTCATGGATGCCTCCCTTATAGGAAGGGTGTAGTGTGGGGCCGCAGAGGTAATGGACGTCAACCTGGTATAAGGTCAGAACATATCAACCAGTCTGACTGTATTTGGCTCCAAAGTCTTTCTCACTGTTGTAATAGTCAGCTTTTTTGAATCATCAAGGAAGCGTGAGATCAAGCATCTGTCACTGCCTTGCACAGAATTTCCTCCGTATGGAACCATCCATCACTAGCCAACTGTTAGTAATCCTGTATAATGGTACAGTAGCTATACAATCCTTCATATGCAAACGGTCCTCTCTGTAGCCCTGAAATGGCCAGCGAGGCCTTGGTTCCCACTTTTGCATTCACTAGTTTGAACATCCTGGATTTTTCAAACAACTTGGACAATCAGACATAGTCAGTTTCACTCAAGTAAGTTACATCAATGGCCCCCTTTGCTGACTTGCCAACTGAGTACTTTGATTAAGTAAGCAGTTCAGTAAACCCTAACAGAAGAGCTGTGCACATACTGTTAACTTTATCAGCTGGACTTGCCGGACTGTCCGCTTTCTAAGATCCTGACTTCGTTTCAGGTCCTGCTACACCGCATCTTCAATAAACCAAATATGACATTTTTCTAAAAGAAGAAGCCTTTATTTGTCACTTACACGTTACAGCACAGTGAAATTCTTTTCTTTGCATATCCCAGCATGTAGGAAGCCGGGGTCAGAGTGAAGGGTCAGGCATGATACAGTGCAGGGCCCCTGGAGCAGACAGTGTTAGGGCCTTGCTCAAAGACCAACAGTGGCATCAGGGTGAAGCTGGGGCTTGAACTGAGAACCTTCTGACCAATAACCTAAAGCCTTAACCTACTGAGCTACAACTGCCTATTAGTTTATTACTGCCTAATGGAGCAAATAAGCCCCCACCTGCAATATTTTCTTCTGATTAAAACATTAAGGTGGAGTCCGTGAGCCAGTGAATTATGCTGAATTGATATGGGGATCACAACCCAGCTTGCCAGCAATCATTTTGGTTAAAGGATCTGGGAAGCTGTATGCTCTGTGTGCTGAGCTTTGCAGTTGTTGGTATTTTTTAAAATATTTTCTATGGTATAACATTTTCCTTCCCTATAGTAGGGAAATTCTTTGTTCCTCATAGTAAAGCAACGCCAGTCAGTTGTTGCTGCTTACTACATACTCATACTATATTCTCTATAACCCTTGTGTATAACCTCCATTATCTCGCGGTGTTCAAGTCAAACCATCAACTTAGAAAAACAAAATCGGACTGCCTGCTGTACATCTGGAACACTGGCCTCCCAGGAACTCCTTTAATGCCCCAAACATGTGAAAATAGATTGGTGGGTGGTCAGGACTATATGGGGGAAGTGGCAATAACTTCCAGCTGAGTTTCTTTAATGTGCACATGGTGATGAATGATTGTGTGTACAGTTCCCACAGTCAGATGCAATTCTTCTGCAATGAGATGGACTGATCCTTTACAATGAAAACTCTCATTATAGTATAAATCAGATGTGTTAAATGTGTCTCCTTAATTTCTGCAGTCTAAATCATGTCGAACCCATTAGTGTCAGTGGCTGACGTCGCTTTTTACATGGTTGCTCTCTAGGGGTAATGTGAGAGCAAAATATTTATATAGCATCTTGATTTGTGTAAACTAATTTGGTTTCTTATCAAATATGGGACAAGCAAGCATGCGCCAAATACTCTCAAGTGTTTGTCTGAGTTGGATGTTTCTTGATAAATGTATGATCCTGGGATCTGGACAGGCATGATTACAATCATGTTAGATTATAAGACCTCTTTAACCTTTGGTAATTGGTTAAGAGGATACAATACACATTAGACTATTTATTTTAAATCAAATCAATGTAATATGGAAAATAGTCAATGTTCGAGTCTAATTTGCATTGATATAAGAATAGATCTGGATTTGTATGATGGTTAATCAGCAAGTTATAATACTTACCTAAGTATAAATAAAACAGACAAGTGAAATGCATAAAGCAATGCACTTATCATGCATAGTGGCAACTGCACAAGGCAGAGTTATGATCTGGGGTTGCTTCAGTTCATCAGGTCTTGCCTCAGCAATGTTATGTGGCAATAAAATCAAGTCAGCTGCCTACATGAATGTCTTGAATGAGCAGGATATCACATTTATGGGATTTCTTTTTCTTCCCTGATGGCACGGGTATATTCCTGGATTCAAACTACAAAAGCATTGGTTCTAGGAGCATTTCCACCACATTCACATACGCATAAATTAAAGCTAAAGGCGGTCGAATAACAAATTAGGGTGTATGACTTACACTATATGGCAAAAGTATTTGACCAAACCTGCAATGTATCCAAAAACATATACTTCAATATGGAGTTGGTGCCCCTTTTGCAGCTATAACAGCTTCCAATCTTCTTGGATGGCTGTCCAAAAGATTTTGGAGTGTTTCTGTGGGAATTCATTCTGTAGATCAATTATGAGGTCAGGCACTGATGTTGGTCGAGAAGGTCCGGCTCACAATCTCCGTTCCAGTTCATCCCAAAGGTGCTCGATGGGGTTGAGGTCAGGGCTCCATGCGGGCCAGTCAAGTTCTTCTACACCAAACTCATCAAACCATGTCTTTATAGTCTTTGCTTTGTGCACTGGGGCACAGTCATGTTGGAATAGAAAAGGGTCTTATATTGTCCAAGATGTCTTGGTTTGCTAAAGCATTAAGATTGCCCTTCACTGGGGATAAGGGGCCTGATTGAAACACCTGAATTTAATAATTAACAGGTTTGGCCAAATTCTTTTATTAATATAGTGTATTTTGGCCATGCAGTGTAGAATCCTTGACATTTTCTTTTAAGGATACCATAAACATTAAAATGCAATGATTCAGCTGAAAATCCTTCTTTCTACAGAAAAAACATTTTTATTTTGTTTTATCTTAAAACACATATGGGAAATCCTGGGATATTTTGAATAAATGCAAGCAACCTGCCATTCATAAATAAAAATATATTCTATTTAGATGCTCTCCAAGCCATCAGTCTTCATCTTTGGTCAAGTCCTTTTTTCTAATGGTATAAATATAATAAATACCGCATACTGTACGTGGGAATAAATACTTTCAACCACCATCATCATGAGGAAAACCTAATAATTCTGAGTATGTTTCCATTAAAATCAGTGAATGTGTTATTTAATGCTATAACAGCCTAAGAGAGGTGTATATATATATTGACATTGATTAGCTTGTTGTTATTTCCTCTGCCAATGAAAGCAAAGGAGAGTAGAATAAAATGTATGAGTTTAATCACAGTACAATGTACTCTTTAAAAAACATTTACATGTGGACATGCTTACAAATTTATAATCTTGTGTTCTTGACTTTTGGAATCATTATAGACTTAATCATTTCTGGCATTCAAATATTGTTATCCCAGATGTCCTCTCTTTTGTCCTCTCACACCATGACAGGCTTTTTCATTGTTCAGTCTAGAAATATGACAACCTTGAAGAAAACACCTGGGCCCGTTTGAAACGCCATTCAGGTTCGATATTGTCATGTCTTAGCTCCATGCATCAACCTTTTGTGAATGTGAAACTCATGATTATGAAACATCAGTAATAAATATTTGCTTTCCTGCTTTTTCAGAGAGCGGCTCAAGTTCCAAATCCCACAATTCAGTTTATGAACATCATGAGACCGAACAGAATGCAGAATACGATTAATGTAGACCAAATCTGGGTCACTACATAAACTGTCGGTGCAGATCCATTCTGTGAAGGTTTATGCCTTAAAGGGACAATTTGATATTTTCAAGTCTGTCTTAAATCAAAGTTGATATGCATGTAAGTACATTACAATAGGTTGTTTTTCGTTTTTCGTGCTCCGTGCACCGACCGTGAAGTCTGTGTGCATGGAGTTTGCATGTTCTTCCTGTGCTTGGTGGGTTTCCTCTGGGTACTCTAGTTTCCTCCCACAGTCAACAGACATGCAGAATAGGCTAATTGGTGTCCCATAAATCGCCTGTTATGTGTGAATGAGTGTGTGAACGTTGACCGGAGGTCCTACAATGGGCGTAAAATGAGAATAAATACAATGGTAATCACCATTGGCCAAGTTGGTCCTACAGAGGTTCCTAGATGGATGGATGGATATGTTACAAATACCCAATGTGAATACGCTTTACTCAGTTTCATGCTTATAATACAGGTACTCATGATGTCTTGTCTTGATTGGAGCCATAAAACGCCATAGAGTATGGGGACAATGTGGATGAACATCAACTTAAAAAAAAAAAAAAAAGTCAACTGTATAGCCTGAATTAGGATATTGATCTTCCTGTATAATTTTTTTATGAAATGATCCTCAATTTTGACTATTAGAATTGAGCATCTTTTCGCAAAGACTCTTTAAAAGTATTGTCTTTAAAACACTGAGCTGCTTCTTATGCATGCGAACATCCTTCACATATGTAGAGTCCATCTGCAGTAGAATCCGATTACGGTCTACAACAACTGAAATCGAGAATGAGTTTCTCCCAGCAACTAAGTTTCTTTACACATTTATGAGCCTTAGATGATATCACGCAGCACAAGACACATTCGAAAACATCTTCATCGTTGTATCCAGTTGAAATTATGTCACTCTGGGCAGCTGACGTGTCCCTTGTTCCCTGATGTGAACGGAATGCAAAACATATAACGGAGGGTATCAGGGAGACGGCACACGCAATGTTTGAAAAGGTTGAGGTTTCGTGTTTTGAAATATTTAAGACTTACAGAGTGCATATTTGGATCTGCCCCTGACAGAGCTTGATGTTTTGCCTTGTTGTATGGCAGACACCCCCTGTTGTTTCTTTCCTTTCCTCCTGGAGCAATCGCCAATGTGGTGCAACTCATTTGGCAGCATTCCTCTTACCTTTTAAAAGAGGCCATGGCAGCAAACGCATAGGCATGTAAAAACAAACTCTCAGGGACAGGTTAATAGTGCCCAGAGTCCACATTGGAAGAAGGAAGGAGCAGGAGGAGGGAGAGGGGGTTATGATCCCAACCCTCAGGGCTGGGAGTCAAGGTAACCCACACTAACCAGGATCCTACCTTACAGTTATGTGCAATTATGACTTGCGCCACTTTTATGCCTGAGGACAGTGTGGTACTTGGTGACGGTGGTATGTAAAGCTCTGCGCTTCGAGAATAATATCGTCAAAGCCAAGACGACGTTTAACCTGGTGCATTGTCACGTTTTTAGCAACGAGTTAATACGTAACCGAACGCGCGGAGAAAGCGGCTCTGAACTATATGCTATATATACTAAGTCCAAATAAAAAGAAGAATGTGACACCGTAAAAGTAATGATTTTCGGAACAAAATAACGATACAGACAGATGTTATTACTCCAAATTGTGCTGCAGACATTCCATTAAACTTCCCCTTTACCTCCAAAGTGCAAACACAGCCTCTGTTCCCTCAAGGACACATTAAAAAATCCCTCCACGTCATTAGGTGTTTGGTTAAATCCAAAATATTCCATTTATTAAACCTCTTAAATGAGATGGAAATGTGAACTGTAGAATAACATTGTAAATGAGGCTTGTGACTTAATTAGTGAAGCGATAGTCGCCAGGGGGCAAACGCTGAATGAATGTTTTAACGGTGAGCCTGGGAGTATGACTGCACTCGTTTTTTGTTTTTTTTTCTTACTGCTAATTCATTTTAACGGGCCATGTCACGGGGCAGATAGCAACAAAAAAAAAAGATAGCAGATTGTTCGTTTTTATTTCATGCGTACATACATGCATACTTTGAATAGAACTGAAGCAATCAGTCATTCAGTAAAAACTGCACTACAAATGATTAAGCCCTGGAGAGACAGCGCCGCACAATCCGAGCAAATAAATGAAAGAATTCATTCAATTCTCAAAGACATATTTCACATACAACACCTGGCCACTAAGAGCTGTAACATGTTTGCATAACGACTGCCGCATGTTTAACCCCTAAAACCCGTTCGCAGGTCCAGGCTTACATTCCTCGGGCCTATAACCACATACCTTTCCCTATAAGTTTACACTGTAGTACCTGAGTTTAAGATGGATAACTGAATAATACGCTGAGGGTGCATGGAACGACTGAAATTACTGAGAAAAAAGAAAAAAAAAACATTAAAACATTGCAAACTCAAAAACTTCAAGCAGGGAATGTCAGGAATGGCTAGAGTTTTGACAGCGAAGCAGCATTAAGCAGACTTACAGCGACAAAAAATAATAATTATAATAACTGATCTCTGTTTAAACATCCGCCCAACAGCAGGCTCTGACGTCCGACGGTCAAAAAGAAACACTACCTGTTGACATTGTATGTTTGGCAGGCAATGTACGTCAGAGATTCCCCTGATTCTTTTTTTCCCCCCATTTTTTTTTTTTACTCTGTAAACCCCAGATCATTCAGTATATTTCTGCTTTCCATTGTCTGGTTCTGTCTACATTCTGTTCCTGTGACAAATGGTGGGAAGATGTTGGGCAGACAGTGGTGTGAGGTCTAAGTTAAAGAAATAGACACAGGCCTCGGGAATCTACGTAACCAATCATTTTTCTTTTTTTTTTTCTAAGAAAACATCATGAGGCCAACGATTCGAAATGTTTGCATATCCTGGCAAGAAAAAGTGATAGGTCTGAATATACAGTGCAATGGAGAAAGGTATTACCTGTCCCGTATAGGGCAAAACCATACGACAAAAGACCTATGTGGACTAGGTTCATTTTACACAGGGAGGTGGGATAAAGTTGTTATTTCCAGTGTATCTCTGGAATTTACTGTATATGTGCACATGGGAAGATTACAGTCCATAGATATATCTATAGGGTAAGAATAGATTTCCAGACATCCACCTAGGACCTTCTGTAGACCAACTTGGGACAGTGGATGCCAATGGCGATTTACAGTATTTATTCCCATTTTTAAAATGTGGTCAACTTTCACACACACATTCACACACTACGAGCAATTTGGGAATGCCAATTTGGCTGATCTGAGGGGAAGCACTGTCGCCTTGCACCTCCAGGTCCTGGATTCGATTCCTGCCTTGGAGTTTGAACTGCATTTTTCCCCAGTGCACAATGGGTTCCTCCCACAGTATGCAGATTAAGACATGTAGATTAGGCTAATTGGCGTTCCCAAATTGCCTGTAGTGTGTTTGAATGTGCGTGTGGATGTTGACTGATTGGACAGTCCCTGGTTGGACTACAAAGGTTCCTAGATGGATGGATGGATGGATGGATGGATGGATGGATGGAATTAACTGCACGTCTTCGGACTGTGGGAGGAAACCGGAGCACCCAGAGGAAACCCACCAAGCACAGGGAGAACATGCAAACTCCATGCACACAGACCCTGAGGCAGGACTCAAACCCGGACCCTGGAGGTGGAAGCCAACCACTAAGGATACCACGGCCAAGAATAGATTTACAATCTGTATAAACATCTGTAGAGATTACCCACAGATTATTCTGTCTGAATTGAAATGCTGTTAAAGATTACATACTATGAGAAAACAAGGGTTTTCTTTCTTCCAATGAACCAAGTAGTTTCCGTGGCAAAACAAAAAACTACAGGCAGAGCTTAAATGGGATTTTAGGAATTTAATTTAGGAATTTTAGGTAAGGTATTGATTTACTAGCACAGGTAGCCTACATATGAAGTGTGTTCGAGTCCAACTGGGCCTCTATGGGTGGGAAAAATTCCCTTTGTTTCTATTCCCCTGCTACGCTAATGCACATATCTCAGCATTTCACAAGGTAGAAATTTGCCTTGATCAGACTACCTGCTGCATGTCTGAAACGCTGGCCTCCCAGGAACTCCTTTAATAATACAAACGTAAAGATGGCTTAAAGTGAGGTCAGGACCGTACAGTGGATGTGGCAATAACTCTCACCCGAATGACTGTGTGTACGGTTCCCACAGATAAATGCGTCTCTTACACAGGTTGGCACAAGTTATCCGTCGATTTCCTGCGGCTGAGAGTCTCATCACCGTACTGCGCTTGAAGTCTCCTGTAAATGTCAACCAGTTTTAGGCAAGAAATTTTTATCACAAGTCCCGGTTTGTCTTGGACGCTCCTTGTACATTTTATGGTCATGTGACCTATTAGCTAGCACAACCACCTTCTTATAATAAGGATCGAAATAGCCACTCAGTATTAAAATAAAGAGCAGATCGGAATGACGTTTTTATATCACGGCAAGCGTGCATAAATCATATGAACAATGTCGTATACATAGATCTCTTATCTTGTGCAGATTAATCATAATTACTACAAATGTCCTTCAGCAACGTTAATTACGAAACATACTGTACATGCAAGTTCAGATAACTTATTCCATTCGAATAGCATCATCCACAAAGGTTAATGTTAACGTCAGTGTAAGTGTACCTTAGTCGATGTCATTATAACCAATAGTGCACAACAATATTATCAGACTAATTATTGTACTAATCACCAGTCAAGGGTGTATCCCATATATCTAAAATCTCTGGCTGAACAATGCAGAGTCGAAAACGCTCCATCCCTCCGTGGTTAGACAAAACCTCGAAGAGCACAAACAAGGGGAACACGACCATGACTACATAATATCTACAAAATTCCAACTACTTTTATGCCTCCCCCTCTTTAGTCACACCATTTGCTTCTACTGTTACCTGGAATTATATGGTTGGGTGAATTTTCCACTGCATAAGTAAGAGACGTGTGACGTTATTGCTCAGTGTCTGCACGGTTTATTTAGCGTTAATACAATCAAATTGTTTTCTACTCAGACTTTTTTTCTTCGGTAAGATATTCCACTGATAAGTCTACAAGACCACGGCAAATACTTTCGACATACATGACTGACGTTGCTCTGTTTTTCTTTTTTGGTTCACTCGCTTTGAGTAAGACAGAAAGTCAATTTTTCACTTACAATCTTAATTGAGTCCACGGAGAATTAAAGGAACCGGTTCGAGTTCTTTGGAAAGCATTGTGCAGCTTATTGCATAATGCTTTGCCACACAGGAATTCGGCTCTACGAGGCGCTGAGGATATGCGCTGACCTTCTGGGCTACATCACCCCAGGCAGCTGGGCTGCTTTACACTCTTATACCGCATGCTCTGTTGAGCCAAAGGTAAAGAAAATCCAGCTCATTAGGTGGGAGACCCCTGAGCCCTCAGGCATACTTTACTATTCTTTCCTAATTCCTAAGCTGGCTGTGACAAACTCAAGTCTTTCTCTATCGCTGGGCGTATTTATGAGATATTTATGAGTGTAGACAATTGGGCAGGTCAAGGGCACCTCTAGATGACCTCGAGGAGACTTGGCTCAGCGGGGTCCCGCAGCTGGCGCAATGAAGTGGCTCAGCCCCAGCAGAGAAAGGGGGGGGGGAGGAGTCATCAACAAGGCCTGCTGCATTCCTCAGCGCACCCCAGCCAATGTCAACAGCTGCGGGCAGCGCCGAGCCCCTGCTGCTGCTCACCTTGCCGGCGGCTCGACGGCATGCTGACAGTGAAACCCTCCCGCTGCAAAAAGCCCATGTTGCGGCTGCGGCTGCGGCTTCCACCAATCAGCACTTTAAGGCAGGATTGGAGGTCGGGCCAGTTACAGCAGGTTTAGTAGCTGGATGGACAATGCTGGACAAATAAAAGTGTGTACGCTGGACCAGTTAAACATCGCCATTACGTCCCAAGCTGCCAGGATCCGTCCGCAGTTCCAGACTTGCATTCCTTACCCCTGTAATTACATACTTTTTATATAACTGTCACTGTAGTGACTGAATAGTTCATAGACATTATTGAAAAAATTAAATTTACAATGAATAACTCAATAATAGGCTGAGAATTTAGGAGGTTTAACTCTTGAAAGCTTTGATTCGGTGACACTAATAAGAACGGTATGTAGTAATGAGAATGACAATGTAAGTCCGGACCTGCCGACATGTTTTAGGAATTTAGAGGGCTACATTTAGGTTTTTAAAAATGTTTTATTAGAGTCCAAAAAAAGGTCTTACACCTGCAAATTTCTAACAATTTGCACAACGAAAGCCATATAAAAAAGTTACAAAGGTTTGGCATATGATTACGGACAAAGTTATTGTTCATGCCTGTTTTTACTCTTTATTTCAGCCATACCATACTGTTCGAGTCTGTAGCTACCCCTCATTTCTTCATATTAAATTAAATTCAATTAAAGAAATGGGAACAAATGTTTTTATTGCAACAGGCTGCAAAAATCATTCATTCATTCATTCATTGATCTTCTATACCACTTATCCCGGCCTGGAAAGCCTGTCCCAAGGAGATTAAGGGCACGAGGTGGGTGTTTGGTAGGGGTAGCTCAGTGGTAAGGTGTTGGACTACGGTCCGGAAGGTTCCTGGTTCAAACCCCACCATGAGTCCTTGAGCCCTTAACGAGGGCTGCTGAGCCCTTGAACCTTGCTCATAACGAGAATAAAAATGTAATTCGCTCTGACTTTGGAATCTGTATGTCTTTGGACTGTGAGAGGAAACCAGAGTACATGGAGGAAACCCACCAAACACCACTCACAAACCTGAGGTGGAAATCGAACCCTGGAAGTACAAGGCCTATGCTAATCATTGTGCCACCAGTGCCTAAATATACAATTTCAAAATTGGTTCTCTGCAGCAACCTCATTTCCCCTCTTGTCCGTGCCGATCACTCAGCATCATCAGTATACTAATCACCGGCCCGATCTTCTGTCATCATCTGCATCAGCAAAAGTCCTTCACCAGGCCTGGAGAACTATTTCTAAAGACTACATTAAAATTACAAGAAGGTTTGGAAGCAAAATATGAAGAAATGAGGACATGGAGTCGATTCCCGCTCACAAACAAATATTCATTCGGATATGTTACGTTGATGTACTAATAAACGTCACTCTTTTTAAAAAAAAATTTTTATCACAATATGTATGATTTCATTCCCGATGGAAGGTCAAGTACTGGCCTGTAAACTCTCTCAATATGATCTATCCATTGTAAAGATAATTGAAAAGATTTGGCTGCATTTTACAGCCAAGCCAAGGTTTAGCCAATATCATCCCTGTCACGGACATGAAACTCGAGACGCCCCAATCAATATGAATTTCACATCTCTATGGAAGAGCGCATTCCTTCCCAGAAATGGGATCCGTTATATTAGCCACCATGGAGTGAAACAACAGGGACAGAGACATTCATCAAAAAGTGAGCTGAGGACGTTTCCTTATGTTTTGCTCACTCCCTGCCCTTTAAAACCACTGATTGTCTGATATTAGTCCAACGATGAGCTACATTCGCTTCTATATTTCCATTTTCATGTGGTACTGGACAGGGCTGGAGTCGGACGTGCTGAGACCTGCAGCACAGCACCCCAGATACCAGTGACACAAGCGTCAGGCGAGGAACCACAGCCGCTGCCGTTCAGCCGCTGGACTTATTGCAGACACTTCAAATGGAAGCAGATGTTGGACTACAGAGGCGTCGGTGACCTGAGCTAGCAGCGCACACCCACTTTCACCCGTTCTTTTTCCCCGTCTTTTCCAGGATACTCTTTCCTCAATCCATCATAAAACCATCAAAGTATAAAATAATGCAGGGGAAGAAATGCGGCGTTCCCCGGGCAGCCAAGTCTCAGCCTACGTCGCCCTCGTTTCCAGGTGCAGGTTGCACAGGCACTCCAAACCACTTACAGCAGGCGGGGAGCGTGCCTTTTAGTGGGCGGATGGGGGAGGACATGCCTCGCGTGCGTGTATGGGATGAAGGACATTTTTTCCACTAAAATGCGTGCAGACCACAGCACAGCAACTTTTAACATCCATCATTTGAACAAGCCCTTGTTCCACTGAATGATTCTACAGCTGTGACTCCGAAAGGACAATTCCCCATATAATCCATTTAAATATTGTGTTCATCATGAATCACTTTGAGCTGGGCCTAGAAATCAAAGAAATGGCAGCATATGTGCTGTGCGTTTGTGTTACAGTCAAGGGTTTCGGGGGGAAATGAATTCCTTTTATATCTATGGCAAGCAGTTATCATGCGAGGAAATTCAATATCAGGACGGAGTCATGTTTTTCATGGAACAAAGCTTATCTCATGCATTTTTCAATGGAAAAACAGCAAATTCAAAGGTACAAGGGAAATTACAGTTTAAAAGTTTGCGTTACTGTACATGAATGAAGTTTGTAGATAACAGTATTTACCTGACTTTTTGGTCCTTAAGCGAAGCGTCCATTCCACTGACATAACTGTCAGGTGTATTGACTGTACATTTTTTGGAGCAAGAAATAGCAATGTTCTAAATAATAATAATAATAATAATACCAACATTTTAAATGATCACAGTAATTCTGTCACTGTAAGTCAAAAACAGAGCACCAGTGCCACCTAGTGGTTCATTAAGAAATTTGCCTTTCTTTAAAATAATTTTACTCCTCGCAAATCTCTCTCTCATATATATATATATATATATA
>JAQMYK010000014.1:16873894-16886574 GCA_030014345.1 Clarias buthupogon | reverse complement strand
ATGTAAGGAGTAGAAAGTACAGATAATTGCGTGAAAACGTAAGGAGTAGAAGTAAAAAGTCGGCTGAAAAATAATTACTCCGGTAAAGTATAGATACCAAAAATTTCTACTTAAGTAAGGTAACGAAGTATTTGTACTTCGTTACTTGACACCTCTGGCTAAGAGTCTCATCACCAAATTGTGCATGAAGTCTTCGGTAAATGTGAGTCGGTTTTGCGCCTTCATTCATGAGGAATTTCATCACAAGTCCCGGTTTGACTCGAACACATTAGACATAGTTTGCAAGATAGCAAACAGGGACTCTCTATGTAATTTTGTTAGTCCATGTATGTCCTTGTCCATTACTTTTTTTTTTTAACAGACATACCTCCTGCTGCTTGATTTTGTTGGCAGGCTGAGTTTCCGTCCTCACAAAGAGACCCATTGACCTGCCCTGCTGTGTGGGACTGGTCGGTGCAGTTTGACTCCAAGGCTCAGCAGTTCTTCTTTAACCCTCTGTACAGCGAGAAGCTCAAGCAAGAGAAACCCCTACGCAAAGCTCCTCGGGGAAAGGTGAACAGAGCACCGTGCTTTTTATTTCCATGGATACAACAACCAGTCAATCACACGTTATAACAATTATTATAATGACAGAATCGGATTTGATTAAATATTTGCATGAATTCAAACCGTGTAAGGTGGTTTTGGATGAATTTGATTTTTTTTTTTTTTTTTTACTAAAAACGAAAAGTACAAACTAAGTAAGCCTAATTTTAATTACTTTTTGTTGTGACTCACACAGATTTTTAAATCTTGGTACCGTGGAACCTTGGATTGTGAGTAACTTGGCAAGACGAGCAAAATTTATAAATAAATAAATTTAACTTAATAAACAAGCGAAGTCTTGATGTATGAGTAGTACCCATGCGCTTTGTCTGCCAAGCGTCACGTGATCACAACTGGGCTAACGGTTCTTCTCACGCGCTCTGCAGGATTATGGGTAATCGTCTCAGATGCTCAGTCAGTCAGTGTGAAAGTGTGTGTGCGCGAGAGTGTGCGCGAGCTTGCGCGCGAGCAGGAGCACGCGTGCACACACAAACACACATACACACGCATGTGCAAGTCCTACACAGTATCCCCCTCCCTCCTCCTCTCATCTTACTTAAGCTGCGCACACACACTAACACTAAAACACTGCTTTGTCGGGATTCTTTTCAAAGGTAAAGTGCAGGTTAAGTTGTTTTATTTTTACTTTACACTTTGGATTCATTATTTTTATATGAATATTTTTATATAGTGGAACGAATCATCTGAGTTTCCTTTATTTCTGATGGGGGGAATTCGCTTTGATACACATGAGTGCTTCGATATACAAACACTCTTCCAGAACGAATTATGCTCGCCATCCAGGGTGTAAATGTATTGTTAAATGTAACAACATTCTGTGATACTGTATTATGTACCATATATAAAAGATTTCCTCCATTTCGCTCAGCAGCACCAACGGCAGTTGTCCTTGCCCAGCTCTGCGTTTAAAACTCCTCCCAAGAAGGGTTTCTTCAAAGATGAGGCGGACAGCCTGAAGAAGCTGCTCCGTGTAAAGCGCCTCAGCCGCTGGATGGCGTCGCCCGAGAGCTCGGTGGCGGGCACCTCTAACGAGTTCTATGAGGCTTGGCAGCGTCGCCCGCCCGACCCCCACGGCCTGCTGCTGCCTTGTCTGTCTGGTCCATCCCTGCGTCTGTGGATGCAGCGCTGTCTCCGCTGGATCCCGGACAGCCAGATCGTAGGCGGAGGCTCTGTGGCTGTCATGAGCAAGCTTACAGAGCTCCTGGCCCAAGTGCAGGATCTCCGGAGTGAGCTAGAGCACAAGGGATGCTGGGATGCGCAGGCTAGAAGCCATCGGCTGCAGCCGGGGCCGATACCACTGACACGAGGTTCTCTGCGTCTTTCGTCCTCTTTCCCCTTCGCTTCTGGTCGGACCTGGTGCTCCAAGCCTGCCATTCCAACAAGCCTTCTACATAGTCTTATGGTTAGTGATAAGCTGGCGAGTCAAGATGATGAAAGCGGTGAAGTCATAAGCTTTGTTTAGGAGAAAGGTGACGTGTTTTGAGGTTGATTCTTTGAAATGACGTGTGTGTGTGTGTGTGTGGTCACAGTCAAAGGTTTTGCCACGCCTTACTAAATAAATCATAAAGCTGATGAGGAAAGATTCAGGATTTTCAAGCGGAAAAACAAACCTACACACATTGTTTATTGTAGTGCTATAGTGAGATATAAAATAATGGGCCTCAATATTCAGCCTTGATATGAACAGATTTATTTTTAGATCATCACAGGAGCATTTAAAAACAAGAAATGTATTTATATAAATCCAGTTTACTGTCATTAATGTGACCTTTATTTTTTCTTTTCTTTTTTTTACTCATGCTAGTAGGATTTTCAGCTTTGAGAGCTTTGCCATTTGCCAGTGTTCATTAATGAGATCCATTATTTCAATTACTGTATAAGGGTAAATTGAAGAATCTAATATTAAAGGAGCTCCAATGTAGGTTCTCAGGAGAGGACGAAAAGCATTCATGCCGTTCAATAGGTAAGAGGTTTATTATTATAGAATGTGGAAAATGGTTAAAATCTTACCATAAACAGGTGTGGTCGAACCTTTGACTCTTTACTTCTTGTGTTTTTGTGTGGTTTGAAGATAAGGCCAATAAGGTTTTAGAGCGGATCTTTGTCCGCTGTGTATCTGAGGGATAAAGCTTTGTTTAAACTCTAGGTGGACCCTACTGTCAAATTTAACCTGACTTGAGCCATAAAAAAACCAAAGTGTATATGTGTGTGTTTGTGTATGACAGAGACAGAAAGAGTTTTAAGCAAGCATATATGCAAGCGCTAAATCAGGAATGCATTGTTTTTATTTTGTTCAGTTGCACAGTTCAGTATGACCTGGACCAGGTGTTTGTAACTAACACCAGTAGCATGAAGATGTTGGTTCTACATTATCAGTGATGTATGAGTATGGGGCATAGTGAAAGGTTTATTTGAGCTGATATTATATGAGATTAGTGTTGCTGTAGAGTTCACAAGAACTTGAATATGAGTATGTGAGAATTCATATGAGTGCGAACAAAAAAAAACAGGATTTTTTTTTCCGATTGTGTTATTACACTTAAAATACTGTTAACTTTGTCCTTTTTTTGTCTGTTTTTTGGTTGTATAATATACTGTATACTATGCATATAGTTTTTGCTCAGCCTTATGGTGCATACCTCAGTTTTCAGGTCTTGTGCCTTAACTACTGACTGCAGATTTTTAAATGGGTAGCTAATACATACACATACACACACACACACACACACACACACACACACACACACAAACATAAAATTCAAAGCTATTAAAAAAAATTATATACTAAAATCTTGCAAATATGAACACAATATGCATTATTTATCAAATTTTCTTCATTAATGTGTTGATTTTTTTAATTTTAATTACTTCTTCTTTTTTTTTATTTTTTATTTTTTTAATATAATCCCAAGGGTCTGTTTTTGGGGCCATCTGCTGGCATTTTAAACACAGGAAACCAAAATCAGGAAAAGACCAGTATACCACAAATACTTTATTATTATTATTATTATTTTATTTTATTTCTTTCGATAATACTTTAATTGAATTGCAGCTGGTTTGACTTGGATTTGCTTACGCATTGTTTATTTCAAATACTTCAAAGCCTTGATTAACTTCTTGTAAAACCACCAAGTAATCTAATGAAAACGTGGACTTGAAATTATATATATAATAAATATAATATATAAAGCGTAACTAAGTTCCACATAGTACCTTAGGAGTTTGTTTGCCTTGCCCTGTAAAGATTTATGCAATATATTTTAACTTGACAGATCTGTTAGAATATTCAATATATCAAAAGAATCGTGCCTTTGATATCACTGTATGGATAATGTATGTTTTTTTTTTTCTTTAACAAAACACATACAGGGTGCCTAACGTATAATTCTGTTCTACTGCCTTTTCTAAATTAATTATTAGAATTAGAATCAAGTGCTTCGTTTTAAAAAGAATTGTTTTGTTATTGCTGTTTTTCCCCCTAACTTGATTGCACTACTGCCTGTTTGCGCTCAAACACTGTTACATAAAGCTAATTGTTTACTTTGGAGTGAGTTATGTTTGTTTGTTTACTTTGTTTCTTAAACATGTGAAGTTTATTCTGCAAGTTCACTTTACTGTGTATAATATGTCTTTACTCCAAATAACCCAATACACAATCATTATGCATAAACGTGAGTGACGTTGTTGTGTAATAGCATGCGTAGTTAATCAATTGAGTCTTTAAAAGTCACTTCAATCATTTACACAATATACAAAGTATTCACTCACCCATCCAAATTATTGAATTTAGGTGTTCCAATCACTTCCATGGTTACAGGTGTATAAATTCAAGCACCTAGGCATGCAGAGCACTTCTACCAATATTTGTGAAAGAATGGGTCACTCTCAGGAGCTCAGCGTGGTACCGTGATAGGATGCCACCCGTTCAAGTCCAGTCGTGAAATTTCCTCGCTACTAAATATTCCACAATCAACTGTTAATAGTATTATAACAAAGTGGAAGCGATTGGGAACGACAGCAACTCAGACACGAAGTGGTAGACCACATCAAATCACAGAGGAGGGTCAGCGGATGTCAAAAACTTCTACAGAACTCCAAACTTCATGTGGCCTTCAGATAAGCTCAAGAGCAGTGTATAGAGAGCTTCATGGTTTCCATGGCCGAGCAGCTGCTTCCAAGCCTTACATCACGGATGCAGTGGAGTAAAGCACACCGCCACTAGACTCTAGAGCAGTGGAGACATCATCTCAGGAGTGATGAATCACGCTTCTCTTTCTGACAATCTGATAAATCGGTTGCCTGGAGAACGGTACATTTTTTGACTTCAGTGTGCCAAGTGTAAAGTTTGGTTGGAGAGGATTATGATGCGAGGCTGTTTTTCAGGAGTTGGGCTCAGTCCCGTAGTTAAAGTAAACGGAACTCTTAATGCTTCAGCATTCCAAGACATTTTGGACAATTTCATGCCCCCCAACTTTGTGGGAACAGTTTGGGGACGGGCCTTTCCTCTTCCAACGTGATCGTGCACCAGTGCACAAAGCAAGGTCTATAAAGACATGAATGAGCGACCTTGGTGTGGAAGAACTTAAGTCCTGACCTCAACCCGATAAAACACCTTTGGGATGAATTAGAGTGGAGACTGTGAACCAGACATTCTCGTCCAACATCAATGTCTGACCTCACAAATTAACGGTCAAAAATTCCCATAGAGACACTCCTAAAGCTTGTGGAAAGTCTTCCCAGAAGAGCTGAAGCTGTTATAGCATATTAAACCCTATGGATTACGAATGGGATGTTACTCAAGTTCATATGGATGTGAAAGCAGGCAAGCGAATACTTTTGGCAATATAGTGTATATGCATAATAATAACTGCGGAATTTACAGCAGAGTATAGAATTACATTGGACTGGTTTTTGCACTGCAAGAGATTCATTTGAAATAAAGTAATGACATCGTGGTTAGCATTCAGCTTTCACATTTCTGTACTTGTGAACTTTACAGCGGAGTTGTTTTACACTATACTCATTTTAAGACAAAGTTATTTTGTCAGATCCTGTACAGAAGAAATCAATGTTTTTTGTTTATTGATTTATCTTATACATTATATAACCATAGTGGAGTTTTCTAAACTATGAAATAACACATATGGCATTTGAAATTAAGTAACATCATTAACAGTCTGTTGTTATTATAAGACACAAAGTATTGGTATGGGAGCTACAAATAAACAGCGGTCTAGACTAGAATAGTCTTACAAGCTTTACTAAAGAGCAAAAGATATGACTGATGATCGTGCGAATTTGTAGCGAGTGTGCTAGAGTGTACAATCCCTCGTTGTTGACTCTTAGAGCACCTGTGATGAGGAGAGATGCATAGAGCTAAACGTCCCAGTGCTATTCAGCTGGGTTTCCTCTGAGTTCTCGGTTTCCTCCCTCTTCCTCGAACCATGCCCATATATGGAATCGCTCTTGTGTTTGAATAAGAGTGTGAATGTCTGGGTGTGTGTGTGTGTGGACAGCTTGGCATCCCATCTAGCCAGTATTCCTGGCTCACGCCCATAGTTCCTGGGATAAGCTCCAGTTCTACTGAGAATCTCACCAGGATAAAGCAGGCAATGAAAGTCAGTAAGACTCTGGGTTATTTCCACTTTTAGGAGAAACAGACTTTAGATGCTAGAACTTTATACATGGTTGAGAAACATATTATGATTAAGTATGTAAATTTGCAAACTGTGAACAAGTGTTTTCTCAACGCTGCCACAAATAAAAACCAGACAAATCGAAGGTAGACATCGATGTAGTAGATTGGGAGACGACCTGCTTTAAAGCACAGTCAATAAATAACCACATTTTCGTTATTATAGTACACATTATTAATGATAATCTCTTTTACTCCAGTGGGACTGAACCGGATTTCTTTCCTGATATGCCTGGTATTGTGTTAAATGTATTGAGACACATGTGAACTGTTTATAGGAATGTCCAAAGCTATAGAACCTTTGGAAGAAAGTTGCCAACCACATACCTTACGTAAAGTTAGTTATTTTTCAAGCAAAAGGTGTGTGCTTAGAGATTACCTGGAGTATTAAGTGATTACTCTATAACAGTCACTGAATATTGACTTTTGGACTGTGGGAGGAAATCCACTAAGCATGGAAAGAACATGCAAACTCCATGCACACAGGAGTCGAACCCGGAACCTGGTGTTGCACGGCGACAGTGCTAACCACTTAGCCATTGTTTCCGCTTGCACATCTTTAATAGAAGAAAATTCCAAGAATTTGGTGTCCTCTTTTTTCATTATTCCGTCCACTTTCTGCAATGCACAAGTTCCACTGGCACTAAAACATCCCAAAAGCAAATGCCACCACCATCACCACCATCACCATGCTTAACAGCTGGTACAGTGTTCTTGGGTTTGAATGCCTCACTATGACTTCTCTAAACATACTGTACTGTACCTCTGGTCAAAACCTTCCTCCAGAAAGCTTTTTCTTTATCCATGTGGTCAACGGCAAACTTTAGTCGAGCTTGAATGTGTTGATTTTGGTGCAGGGTGTTTTTTTTTTTCTTCTTAAACAAACTTGACTGTAGACATTGAAGCTTCCAGTTCATTGCAGGACTGTGGCTTGGTGGTTCCTGGGTTGTTCCTCACCCTCCATACCACTTTCCTCCCAGCTGAGGGGGACAGTTTGGGTATTCTTCCAGACCTTGGCAAAGTGGCTCCATCTTCCACTACAACTGTTGGAACAAAGCTTGAAATCTGCGGTTGTTTAAAAAATTTCTTTCTCTCATGTAAGTGTTCCATCCTCTTTTTCAGATCTGACCTGAGCTCCTTTTTCCATTGTACTGTGTGTTTGTCAATCTAACAAGTGCTGGCAAACACACCTTTTTTTATGTTAGCACAGATAAGCTGGAGTCCATCATTATCACTAACAGGAAGTTGAGGGCTTATCAAATTCAAAGACATTTTGTGGTTTTCAGCACCACTGAATTAATAATCTAAGTGTAATAATGTACAGTTACAGGCTGTATGGTGGTGTAATAGTTAGCACTGTGGCCTCACACCTCCAGGGTTGAAGGTTTGAGTTTGTGTGCATGGAGTTTGCATGTTCTTCCTGTGCTGGGTGGGTTTCCTACAGGTACTCGGGTTTCCTCCCACAGTCCAAAGACATGCAGATTAAGTTATGTGAACCTTTGGAGTCCAACTGAGGGACTGGGACTGTGGGGATAAACCTGAGTACCCAGAAGAAACCCAGCAATTCACTCACTCATAATCTATACCGCTTTATCCTGTATTCAGGGTCGCAGGGACCTGTAGCCAATCCCAGGAGACTTAGGGCACTAGGCAGGGTACACCCTGGACAGGGTGCCAATCCATCGCAGGGCACACACACACTTATTCACACACTACGGGCAATTTGGGAATGCCAATTAGCCTAACCTGAATATCTTTGGACTGTGGGAGGAAACCGGAGTACCCGGAGGAAACCCACCAAGCACGGGGAGAACATGCAAACTCCATGCACACAGAGACGGGAATCGAGCCTGGCCGAGAATCGAACCCTGACCCTGGAGGTGCAAGGCGACAGTGCTAACCACTACACCACCATGCCGCCCCCACCGATTCAAATAAATTCAAATGTATTTGTATAGCGCTTTTAACAATGGTCATTGTCACAAAGCAGCTTTACTGAATCAAAACAAAAGTAGGAAAATAAATATGAAATGTGTGAGAAAATATGTATCAAGCGAAATGATCAGTTTGTCTCTGTTGAGCAAGCCGAGGGCGGCGGTGGCTAGGAAATACTTAAGAATGAACCTTGAGAGGAACCAGACTCAACCCATCTTTATTAGGGTGACATTCAAATACTCCAGGTTCCCACAAAGCACATGCGAGAACATGCAAACCCTCATGGTGGAAATCGAACCCGGACCCTGGAGGTACAAGGTGACAGGGCTAACCACTGAACCAATGTGATGCCATATTAAGTTAATATTTTCCTGGAAATGTATTGCGGCAACAGCACGGTGGCAAAGGGTTCAAAGGTTCGATTCCTGTCTTGGGGTCTGTGTGTGTGGAGTTTGCTGCTGCATGTTCTGCCATTGCTTGGTGGGTTTTCTCCAGGTACTCTGGTTTCCTCCCACAGTCCACAAAGTGCGATGGACTGGCACCTTGTCCAAGTTGTCCTTCGCTTCATGCCCAAAGTCACCTGGGTTATGCTCCAGGCTGCATTTGTATTGCTCTGTTGTTTATAAAAAATAATTTTTGATATTCTAAAAGTATTTTTTTTAAAGAGTCAGGAACAAAAGGTTTGATATATCTTTATTGCTATTTTCTTTTATGAATTATTGCCTCATAACCGTGGGAATGTGAACCTGTGCTCACAGCTGTCTCAGGACTCTGTGTTACCTGAGGCTCCCTGCCACATCCACTGATGACGTCACAGCCCGCCGCCATGTTAGATCTGACCGAGCCGAGAGGAAAGTGCGATCCGAGGCTGAGGATTTAAAACTGCGGTCTCGATCGACACCGTCACCGCTGGCTGGGTTTCCATAGGATCCGGTTAAGCTTTATGTCTCAGACTTAAGACTCCAACCTCAGACAGGAGTGTGTCTGGGGAGGCTGGTGTGTGTGTGAGTGTGTGTTTGTTCTTTCCTGAGTGCGGCTAAACACTATGAGTTCGTTGACTCAGCGGAGCTCGGGCCTCGTGCAGAGGCGCACCGAGGCCTCGCGCAGCGCCGCTGCCGATAGAGACAAGAGTGCGGACGGGGAGGACGAAGAGCTCCGCCGGGAGGAGCAGGAGGACGACGACAGCGGCGACTCCAAGGAAACCCGGCTAACCCTGATGGAGGAAGTGCTGCTCCTGGGCTTGAAGGACCGCGAGGTTGGTTCGGTTGAAAGATATAACTTTCACCTACTGAGCTGACAACATGCTAACCGGCTAACTTTAATCGCCAGCTAATGAAATTTCACAGGAGCGAAATAAGTTTACTTGGAATCGAGCTGTTAAAGCCAGTTAGCTTGTTAGCCGTCGCTTCTATGCTAGCTAATGTTTGGGAGACGTCGGCTGTAACTTAAGTCCTGAAAGCAACAATTGTTAGCTGTAATGTTAGTAGTCATTGTTTACATTTTATATCATCAGGTCTACATTTCAAATTAGTGTTTTGGGAAAACCTCTTTTTTTTTTTTTTGCTGGAAAATACAACCTAGCTAGGTAACATTAGCTTGATTGACTTGTAGTGTTAGCAAAGCAAGCAGTTTAGCAATCAGCTGTTTCTTGAAAAAAAAAAAACTCTTAGTATCTAGTAGTTCTGGGAATCACCAGGCACATTCCGATACGATATTATCACGATACCTCGGTACCGGTTCGGTTACAATTGCGGTTCTATAAGTATCACGAATTTATCAATATTCAGACTCGGATATTCTGATTTTGCTACACTTTTAAAGTGTTTGAGGAGTAATTAAATGTAGCCTGTTCTTAGAAATCATTCGTTTTCTCACTTCAAAAACAATACAAACAAACCTAAAAAACAAGAGTTTAACATTTAACTGAGCAGCATGTATCTCTGTCATCCGCCATAATTATCATTTCTAAACAAACCTGATAAATAATTCACTCCCACCACCGGGTGAACAGTTCAGACCGCGCCATGTGTATGATTATATAGAAACTGTGACATTTTACCGCTTCAAATCCCTCCAAAGTCTCAACACTCAACTTGACGCATGGGGCTTCTATCACAAACAGTTTTCAACTAAGTAGCATTTGTGATGTTTTGAACCTGGTGTACTTGTGTGTAATGAGTGGGTTTGAGATCAATTTGCTCACAAGAGTTTGGAGAAAAAAGGTAGTTCAGGGGCTTTTAACCAGAGCAATTTTTGATAACGTAACGGCATAACATTTGTTGTTGTTTGCGCCACACTGAAGCTTCTGCGCTCAGTACAGAAATTATTACATAGTCTGATCAGTGGAATTGAAAACCAGCAAATTCTCATCACTGGCCGATCGGTTCATCTCTATTGTAAACGTATTAAAAAAATATTTAAAACGTGATTCATAATTGAATGGGTTTTTTCATAAGTTATGAAAAATAATGAGGTTAAATTTCCAAATAATTTCTCACACACTTTCCAATCGGTGTACACGTGTTTAACTTGCACCCAGAACTTATTCAACTTATTTGAATAAGTTGTCCACTTGTCCACTTTTTAACCCTCAGTCCTCTTAGTAATGTTACATTTGTTTTGTAACCCACATACTCCAGTTATTGAAATGTCAGGATCATTATTAGTATAAAATTGAATGGTAAAGTAGAGGAACTTAAATAAACACAGACTGTTCGACTCCATAGTAAATATTGACGTTCCTTTAACGATGTGTGTTTTTTAAAGGAGTTAAAAAAAAAAATGTTTTTAGCTAATATAAGTAAAAGACGTATTGAATGTTAGGGATAAATGATTTGATGGAGAGAAAAAAAGTGTATTGCGATTATTTTGCACGTGTTGCAATTTTAACTATTAAATGTACCATTTTGTATGCAATCATGTTTATCTAGGTTAACGCTAAATAATGAGGGCATAGGTAGCTCCATGGATGGACCCTAGCGTATCTGCGTAACACTATATATACTCATTTAATTGCGTAATAAACACAATTGTTTTAATAAACACAATTAATTGCGTTTTTTACGCAATTAATTGTGCAACACTATTAAATATCTTCAACAGCTACGATTAGCATATGTTATTCAATTAAATTTTATTTATATAGCAATTCAATTATATTTATATAACATGTATAATATTTATATAATGCTCATTGTCTCAAAGCAGCTTCACAAAAATGAAAATAAAATTTGAAAGAAAGTTTATGGAAGTGTGTATGTGTGAGAAAAATGTGTCTAGATAATAATGAGATGGTCTCTGATGAGCACGCCAAGGGTGAAGGTGACAATGGCAAGGAAAAACTCCCTGAGATGGCAATAGGAAGAAACCTTGAGAGGATTCAGATTCAACAGGGAACCCATCCTCATTTAGGTCTCCTACTGAGAATATTATGATCTATAGTGTCGAATGCAGCACTAAGATCAAGTAAGACTAGTATTGAGATACAGCCTTAGTCCGAAGTTAAAAACAAGTCATTTGCAATTTTAACTAGTGCAGTTTCTGTACTATGATGGGGCCTGAAACCTGACTGAAATTCTTCGAGGATATTGCTTTCCTGCAAGAATGTGCATATTTGAGCTGATACTACCTTTTCTAATATTTTTTATATAAACGAAAGGGCGTGAGTATGACTTGTACTATGGTGCAAGTGTTTTATCTATGACTTTATTTAATCTGATGGGAGCAACAGTGTCTAATGTACTGGTAAAAATAGTGCCCATTCTGTTTGTCACTTCATCTAGATCGCCTGCATTTAATTATTCTAATAATAAATTTGGACAGATCCGGCAGATTACATGTGAAATCTGTCTTTAGTAGTCAGATTCATATTTCTACCAAATTGATAACGTGGGGAGACACAGATAATCTGTTCTACAGGTAGAGTATATATCAGGAGGTGATGATCTGTGATATATAATTAAATCTAGCGTATGATTAAAGCGGTGAGTTGCTTCATTTATATTTTGTTTAACTCCAAAAGGAATTTAGCAAATACAGAAACGCGAGTGCTAAATCGTTGTTGGCATCATCTACATGAATGTTAAAGTCTCCTACTATCAACACTTTGTCAGAGTTAATCAATAGGCCTGACAGCAGATGTCAATAGTGCAACATTAATGATAAGCCCTTCAAATGAGTTAAACCTGGGCTTTGTTTTCTGAGTAACAGTTACCTCATTTCCAGTACACTGGTGCTGGTGCCAGGTGCCGGTCATTTACACTAGACAGGAGCTCAGCGGGAACTGCATGATAATACGTCACAGGCCACGCCCACGTTCAGAAACGAACATGGCCGAAGTCCGTTTACTCCAAACTATGAAAATGTATTTCAGTATTTCCTCCACCGCTGCCACTTTTACACAGCCCCCCTTTTTTTTGTCCTTGTAGTCTTTCTTCAGTTTTTT
>JAQMYK010000014.1:16731864-16742388 GCA_030014345.1 Clarias buthupogon | reverse complement strand
TTGATGCCTTCAGTGAGAATCTACCAATGTAAATGCTCATGAAAATAAAGAAAACACATTGAATGAGTGAAGGTGTGCCCAAACCTTTGGCCTGTACTGTATATATATAGTTTTATATATAAGATTTAGATATAGTTATATACATCATATATATATATATGCAGAGTATACACGATGTATATAACTATATCTAAATCTTTTACATTTGCAGAGGAACACCATGTATGAGCTGTGACGTCATGTCTTGCCTGCTCTTATCATAAGATCAGCCTGAACTGTATTATTAGTGGTGCTTGCGAAGCGAACCACTACTATTACTATCTCACAGGTTTATTATTATTCTTTTTCTGTAACTAAATCCCGCACCGTTTGTCCTAGACCCATGAATGAGGTGTCATATCGTGCGGTTTATTCGGGAATGGGGTGCTATGACGTTTCCAAAACGTTCCATAGACTGAACGTTGAGACCAACATCAGCTATGACATCATAGCTCTGTCACATTTTCTTCAGGAAATGTGCCTCTCTAGGTTTATTTGATTCTTTTTTTTTTTGCATTAACTCCTCCCTTTGTTACGTCACAACGGTTATGAATCCAGTACTTTTGTGTTTATCAGTAGTACGATGACATCACGAGTACAGCAGGCTGGATTTGATTCCAGAGAGAGAGAGAGACAGAGGGTGAGACAGACAGAGAGAGAGAGAGAGCGCGCGCGTTGTGGTGACTCTGGATCGCTGATTTCGGTTGGTACCGCGGCTGCTTCTGTACCGTTATTTTGCGGTAGTTTCACTTTAAGGGCTCGCGCTCGCTGCGAATCGCCATTGTTGAGGCTCGCGCAGTGATGAGCAGCGATGCTTCCGCCGTCCAACTGACATTTCTCCTGTTCTCAGCTGCGAGACAGACGGAGCCTCCTCTGGCTACCGAGCGGAGCGGGCTGCGGGATTGTTTTATATTTTTATTTTATTTTGTTTTATGTTGATATTTTATTTCTTTTCTTTTTTTTTTTCTTTCTAGAAAAACAACATTTATTGATGTTCTTTTGTATTAGACGTTTTGCTGAGACGACATGAGAGCTCGTGAGTCGCCGGAGTGACACCTGGGTCAGCAGCAGCAGCAGCAGCAGCACTGGGACTGTCTACACGACTGAGAAAAAAGAAGAAGAAGAAGAAAACAACACATCAGTGTTTATACGAGTATTTACAGAATATTCTCAGCAAGGCCGTTCTGTATGAGGGTTTCGGAGTTTGAAGGGGATGTGTTCAAGGCAAGAGAGGATTCAAAAAGACGTCGACATCGTAATACAGAGGTGCCAGGCGGATAAAGACTGCCTTTTCTCGGGTGAGTTTCTTTTCTTTCTAGCGTTAGGTGCTTTTGGCTCTCCGTACTAGCCACATACACACGGTATAGCTATGCTGTTTATTGTTTATCAGTGCAGCGTATATATACATTTTTTTTTTAATGTTTAAACGATTCATGACACTTTCACTGTGCTCGCTTGGTGGAGAAAAGGATATGAAATGCTTTCGTAGAGAGTGTAAACAAGCATGAGTACGCTGTGTAAATATTAATTAGGCGCTCGCTTCCTCAATATCCGATGACAGCGGAAACCCCTCGCGATGTTGCCATGGAGACTACACTTGTTGAGAGGGACCTTCCTTTTCCAGTCTGCGTGCGTGTATAAACGCCTCCCTCCACAGGCTAGGAAGCTTCATCCATGCTATTGCGTTTGCGTTGTTACACCTTTTCCCTTTTCTTTCCCCTCTTGTTTGTGTTGCAGATTTTCGATTCACTGACGCGACCTTCACGTTTACCTGCTTGAAGGGATCGAAAAGGTAAATGCAATTACAGGAGTCGTAGTTCTGTGTTATACTGTGATCATGACACTGAAAGATTGCCATATGCATGATGTCTGGCAGCTTGTTCACCTCCTTCACTTTATATATATATATACACACACACACACACTCACACACACACACATGGTGCCAATATTTTTAATCAGATATGAAAACCCCTCAGTGATGATTTGTCATGCAGGCTGGTTGAGTGAACATTGTGCATAAAGCAGGAATACACCCTAGCCGGGATGCCAGTCTGTCTCTCAGTGCTGTGCACACACACACACACACACACACACACACACACACACACACACTCATTCAAACACCCGTTCTCATCATTGGCCAAGTTCACCTACTAGGCGGCACGGTGGCTTAGTGATTAGCACCGTCGATACCTCGCACCTCCAGGGTCCAGGTTCAATTCCTGTCTCGGCATCTGTGTGTGTGCATGTTTCCCCAGTGCTTGATGGCTTTCCTGGTAAAAAAAAACGACCGTCACGGTGGATTTGTGGTTAGCACTTTCGGCATGCATCAGGGTTCGATTCTCGGCCACGTTCGATTCCCTCCACTGTATGCATGGAGTTTGAATGTTCTCCCCGTGCTTGGTGGGTTTCCATCGGGTTCTCCGGTTTCCTCCCCCAGTCCAAAGACATGTAGATTAGGCTAATTCGCGTTCCCAAATTGTACTCCGCCTCGTGTCCTAAGTTTCCTTCTACCCTGTGTACAGGATTAAGTGGTGTAGACAACGTAATTGCCCGTAATATGTGAATGAGCGTATGAGAGTGTATGTGCTCCTCTATGGGTTGGCACTCTGTCCAGGGTGTACCCCGCTCTGTACCCTAAGTCTCTTGGGATAGCTTCCAGGGACTCCAGCGGTATACAGTAGATGATGAGTGAGTGACTAAAATGTACCTGGAAGCAATAGGCAGAGAGAACTGAAAAGGAAACCCTCATGGACACAACAATATATTTTCCAGTAATGCAACACTAGGATCGAAACATGTACCCTGAAGCTGTGGTTGTAGCAACACTTACTCTTTGAAAAAAAAAAAAATCTAAAATCTTAGTCAGCAGAAATAGTCAGTGAGAAAAAAATGTGTTTTTTTTTTCATGACCTTTTCAGTCTCTAGATCATATTTGAAGAAGGCATTGTACAGCAGATTGGGGCACTTCGAAAATATTGGCCGAGCAAACTGTAGAAGCTAGGCTGAATATTCCAACAAAGAGGATATAAATGCTATTCAGAGGCAGTTACCAGAGAATTTCTGTATTCTCAGATATCTCTATATATACAGAGAGGCCCAAAAATGTATACAAACTTCAACATGAAAAGTATATTGTCTCTTTTCTGCTGATTCCGCGACTGCTGGCATTTTTAGAGGAAACATAATACTACACATCACTGCCATAATTAAGTTTGAGTGCCATACTGTAGATAACAACGTTTCAAAAGTATGTACATTTTTTGGGCCCCTCTGAGTATATACTGTATCTATACTGTCTGCTCATAACATTTAAAGTTTTACCTGTACCTAGCTTGTAATGAAACTCCATATAGCATGGACTCCTTATAACATCCCATTCAACATCTGTACTTCTTTATTATGTTGGGGTGTGCAAACTTTTGTACCCACTTAGGGTTTGGCGATTAAAATCGGCTGATAATCACTTAATATTTACAGATCGTTTGTCTCTCCACTGGCCGATCACATAAACCAATACTGTTGTGATGAAGCAAAATACATGAGTTGACAGCCATATCAACATGCCGTCACCAGTCTAGGAAAATTACAAAGTCTGTAAGACGTCAAGTTTGCAATATGCAAAGATTTTTTGTAGGTGAACATCTGCTAAAACCTTTAACATAACGGACCTTATTCGCTGATTAACTTAAAACTCAAGCCGCACAGATCTGCGGAGGCAACACAGCATAGGCAAATGAAGATTAAAAAAGCAATATGTGTGCTTATATGGAAGCTTTGACAGTGTGTGTACATTACTTTTATAACATGTAAATTTTATCACTAGCCGAAGATGGAATGACATCACAAAAATTTAACAAAAAAACTCTCAAAATGAGCATATTATTATTATTATTATTATTATTATTATTATTATTATTATTATTAAATAATTAAAAACATGTGACCCATTTTTTTTTCCTACCCAGCCATGTTAGTATAGTTGGTAAAAATGAACCAAAATTCAGTATTGCCCATGTTCTATATAATCCTGAGGCTTTCTTAAAAAAAAAAAAAAAAAAAAACTAAACAAAAAATGGCTAAAATGCTCTGGGTTTTAAGAGTTTAGAACAACGCATCATAAATAATTTGAGTGTGAAAAGTTATCCACGGAGGCAGCAGCTAACTCTTGTAAGGTCACCCTCACTCACCCACCTACTGTATAGCAGAAGCCCTCAAAAAAAAAAAAAAAACGCTTGAGCCTTACTCTGCAGAGAGTAAAAGGACTTAAACCATTATCACAAAAATAATAATGAAGAGAGAAAAAAAGTTTGGTTCCGAGGTCTGGCCGGGGTTTACCTCACCGCTCCATGCCCGCAGGCTGACAGTGAGCGACTATTCAGCACGGCTGCACACATTGTGTGTGATAAGAGGAACAGACTGTCTCTTCAAAATGAAGAAATTCTGATATTTATAAAGTAATGTCTGCTCTCGCTGCTTACTAATGAGTAGCCATGATTGGCTCGCCAAATACAAAGTGACTGATGTCTGTGTTTATTTTGCAATGTTCGCTGCAGAGTTTCGAGTTGGTGTTCACTGATGCAGCTTTGTTCCATGTGCTGCATGTTACAATGAGTGAGTACAGCAGGACAGTCACATTTTAGATAAGCATTTCGGCATTTGATGCTCGTTAAGGAATGGAAGATTTTCAACGTCTTCAGTCGAGCGGAGGCTGTTCTACTGGTTTTAGTTCTTTATAATTGAAATAAAATAATAATAAGAGAAATTAATATGTTGCCTTCCAATAAATAAAACCTTTACGTTTATGAAACTTTTTCAGATCTTAATTATATTTGTGCAGTGCTTTTTAGAATAGTTATCTTTTTCAGCTATAAATAGTAAATAAATAAATAATGCACAAACAGAACATAAGTTTGGGTTCCCAAAAACCCCCACACACCTGTGATTGGTTTTCATTAATATCAGTTGATTCTGATTTCTGTAATCAGAGATCGTTGTTTGGCTCCTTAACCCTGAGCAGATTACCGCATATACTCTGTTCTATCTGCCTTAAGTTAAAGAAAAAACCCTTATCCTGCTTGGACACCTATTAACATCTCACCTCCTTCATGATATCTAGCACACTGGATTTCTTTTTTACTTTTGCTGGACTGTGAAACCTTTGACACACTGATCATCTGCATTTGCGATGATTTGAGCATGCGCGCCTAGTAGAAAATGAACGAATCACTCTCCGAGACTACTCGAGTCACGTTAAAGATTCATCCAAAAAGAACGAATCGTTCATGAACGACCCATCACTACCAGATACGATATTATCATGATTCCCAGGTGCAGATTCGATTTGTATTGCGATTCTGTACGTATCATGATTTTATAAATATCCTGATTTTATCTCTTCTAATCACCTTTGCCCTTAATGACCAATGACTGATCACCATTGCACCCGGGTGATCAATCATTGATGACAATTGCTCTGAATGACCAATCACTGTTCAACATTGCTCTTAATGACTAATGAATGATTAACATTGCTCTCAGCAACCAAGCATTAATCAGCATTGCTCTCAGTGACGAATCACTGACAACCATTGCTCTGAATGGTCAATCACTGATCACTAATGTTCTCCACAACCAATCACTAATGAGGACCAAAGCACTATGACATCAGCCCTATGTTGTCATAGTGTGTGAGGGCCCTTTTGATTATAATTTTTTTCCCCAGGGCTTTTTGGGGATCTTAACATGCTCAAAAATTGTGGAGGGATTTTTGATATCTCAAATGGCTTAGCCATGACGATGCTTTAAACCTATGCCAAAAAGTGATTAATAACTTTCTGTGTGACTTTATATTGAGTGACATCATTTTGAGTGACATCATATTTAGTAACATCATAGTTTTTTTTTGTCATAATGGTATTGGTATGTACCGTTTAAATGCATGTTAGCATGCTCAAAAATCACACATGATGTGTGGTGCATCCGGAAGGCGATGGTGCATGGTGTTAGGGCCCGCTCATCATTGCTTGCATCTACAGTATATTTTTACCTTTGCTCTCTTCTTCCTCTTCTGCTTGGTTGGCATCCATTATGATGCATTACCGCCACTTTCAGATTTTGATCATCTTCCTTTTAAGTTCCTTTACTTTTCCAAATTCCCATAACCTGGATGTATTCAGCCTTTGCTCTCAATCACTTATCACCAATGCTTATCTCACACAAACAAGGATCTTTGTACCTTGTTTATTCCTCGCCTTTACTCCTTCTTTAAATCTATTTCCAAAATCATTAATAAAAATGATTATTTGGTCTGATTTCTAAATAGAAATTATATTATTTTGTTTGTGATGCCATGAGCCCACAAAATAATATAATTAGATTATAAGAAAGCCATTTATAAGTGTATTGTATTCATATGGTTAAATATTGTAACCAGTACACTAGCAATAACAGCTCATCAACTTTGTTCCACTTTGTGGTTTTCCTACACACTTGTGTAGACATATCAGATCTTATCTGTAGTGTGAAATGTTCAAAAGTTATGTTGGTTTGCTATTAGTTATCATTCAATACAAAAACACGAAATGTACTCAGTGTGCTGCTGAAAGGTGGCTTTTAAGTTGGAGTGTTTTCTCGACTGTTCGTTTGTAGAAGAGCTTGGTTTCAGCCAATCAGAAAAGAGGAAATGGGATTTCCCTAAATAGAAGTGGAGAGTCAAATACCCCTTAGTCTTTCCACAACTTGCTTGAGGCATTTCTCACCTATTTCCAGGCATTACTGACAAAAGAAATGAGTGGTTGTATTAGCAACAGACCTACTCTGTGTGGAATTACTACTGACATCTGCTACATTACCCTTTTTAACGATATATAATGTTATATGGCTGATATGGAGCGAGAAGTGGAACAAGGTTAGGTTTTCCATATTAGCGTCTAACTACTAGTGACCTATCTTGCCTTCTTTAGCTCCAGAGAAACAGAAAGGCCAGGACGTTCAGCTCGATAAGTTTTTAAGTTAAGTCTTTATTTGTCACATAAACATTACAGCATAGTGAATTTCTTCTTCACATACCCCAGCGTAACTGAATCAAGATACAGGCAGTCCCCGACTTACGAACGGGTTTCGTTCTGGGAGCATGTTCGTGAGTCAGATTTTTGTTCGGAAGCCCGACAGTGAGTCTTATATGCTTTTGACACAAATAAGCAATCTAAAGCATAATAATCCACTTGACTAAATCTGTCTCCCTTGCTATCATGTTTCCAAAAACTGCAACCGCGCCTACCTAGGGAAATGAATCTCACACAAACGTAACAGTGCTGTCTCTGCGCCTTTAAATCATGAGAGGAATCCCAGACGTCATTTTGTCTCGGAGCTGTTTTCCACTGTATCGGACTGTAAGCTGTGTTTTGTTGAGGATCTTCCGAAATTAGGATCAGGACAACTTTACAGGACAGACATTTTCTGTCATCGTGTTTTTGGATTGATTCATCGAAACCGGTGAAGCTGACTCATTTCTTCCGCAACCCCCACACGCACACATACATACAATATACGAGGCTTTAGACATTTCATAAATTCACTTACATGCTGAGAATATTGTATATAATTGTAAATATTGCTATCTGATGCACTGCAGTGTCAGTTTTGTACAATACGTGAACTACTTCCGAACTACTTGAATCGGAAATAGAATCGCGGTCCGTTCGTATCTGCGGCAATATGTAACTCGAATGCAATATAAATCAAACCAGCGCCTAGTTATCACAATGATATCATATCGACTTGTCCCTGCTGATTCCCATCCACACTGCCTACCTTTAGCCTTTATCAGGCAAATGCACAAAAACTCCCTGGTACATTCTGACTACTCATCTAACCACAGAAACTACCATCTACCAACTGGTGACTAAGTTCAAATTCACCTGGTTCAACAGTCAGTCAAGTGCATCAGGCCAACTCACTAAACAAGCAGTAAAAATAACTTTACAGTAGCAGTGTCTCTGGCTTCAGGACCTGACGCTGAGTCACAGAGACAGTAGGAATAGATCCAGTCATGAGGTTCAGTCCAGTGTTGAACTGTCCCTCATTGAATAAGTAGTCAAAACATTTAACACACACACACACACACACACACATATATATACAGTGGGTATGGAAAGTAGTCAGACCCGCTTAAATTTTTCACTGTTTGTTATATTGCAGCATTTGCTAAAATCATAGCACAGCAGTTGAAAAACTGAAATATCACATAGGCCTAAGTATTCAGACCATTTGCTAAGTATTTAGTAGAAGCACCCTTTTGATCTAATACAGCCATGCGTCTTTTTGGGAAAGACGCAACACGTTTTTCACACCTGGATTTGGGGATCCTCTGCCATTCCTCCTTGCCGATTCTCTTCATTTCTGCCAGGTTGGATGGTAAACGTTGGTGGACAGCCATTTTTTGGTCTCTCCAGAGAGGCTCAATTGGGTTTAAGTCAGGTCTCTGGCTGGGCCATTCAAGAACAGTCACAGAGTTGTTGTGAAGCCACTCCTTCGATATTTTAGCTGTGTGCTTAGGGCCACTGTCTTGTTGGAAGGTAAACCTTCGGCCCAGTCTGAGGTCCTGAGCACTCTGGAGAAGGTTTTCGTCCAGGATATCCCTGTACTTGGCCGCATTCATCTTTCCCTCGATTGCAACCAGTCGTCCTGTCCCTGCAGCTGAAAAACACCCCCACAGCATGCTGCTGCCACCACCACACAATTCTGTGTTTTTCTGTAAATATGAGGAAAAAAAATGAACTTAAATGATTTTAGCAAATGGCTGCAACATAACAAAGAGTGAAAAATTTAAAGGGGTCTGAATACTTTCCATACCCACTGTATATATATATATAAATCTTAATGGGGGAAAAAAAATAGAAATTCTTCACTTTTTCAAAGAAGGTGAGTGAAAAGATGCTTGTGTGTTCTTTCATACAGCCAAAACCAGCACATTTGATGTGACTTGCTTTTATGCTGTTCAGGCAATAAAAATGACCCCCAGAGAAGTGCAGCACAAATATAAATGTAAATGCAAATTTATTCTGATAAGAAAAAATAAAAAAATCCAGGTATGAGGTTATATTTGGGGAAAATCTAATTGACTCATTTTGCAAAGAAGGAAAAAAGTCAGGCAGTGTTTTGTTTATTTATTTCTGGTCAGTGTGCACACACTCATCTGGATATCTAAAAATGACTAATGAAGAAATTCTGTATAAATATGCCCTATTATGCAGAATTTCCTCTTTAGTCATGTCTTTAATGTTTAGGTTTGTACCACATGTATTTTTGTTGCCACGCTGTATCCCGTTACTGTACAGGTTAGTTTGAGTTATTGAGGCACGTGTGTAGTGAATAATCCGGTGCGGTCTACTAACAGAATCGTGATACAAATCAAATTGGCACTAGGGTATCGTCATATTATTGTATGGTGGTGATTCCCGTCCTGACTATTCATGGATTTTGTGAAGTTCTGAGAAATATCCTTATAAGAACGCGAGATGAGGATCTTGTCAGCTTTGTATGTAATGCTGGGTACCACATACAGCAACTCTCTGACTGTCAGGTAACATCTGATCCAAAGTCTCGCCCTCTGTCTAGCGATGCATGTCATTTTGGAAAATACCCTGCAGTCACCCTGCCAGTTCAGTCTGCCCGCAGGGTTTCATAGCAACCGCTCTCAAGTCTTTAGGTTGGCAGCACACGTGACTGCTCTTGTTATAGATTTAGAATTGTTTAAGTGTGTGAAATGCTCACCACAGATGAACTTTCAGAGGTATCCAATAGAGCATACATTGCTTTGTCTGTTTGTGTGTGCTGCTCCAGGTCGAAGGTAGAAAACACGATAAAGTCGTGTAGTCTTGATCTTTAAGGATGAGATTCTTAAGATTTTTGGGGAAAACAAGGCTCTTATCTTAAAGAAGAAAAAAAAACTTTCTCCTTCAGACTTACACAATAAACTGTTGGTCTTGAGCAATCATGAACTGTTCTTCTAATGGGAAAGCACCTTTCTCTTTGTCTTTGTATACCGAAGTCTGCGGTTTAGAGTTTAATGAAATTTCCTTTTTAAAGAACCTACAGTGTATATCGTCATTTTCTTCATAATACAGAAGATGTGATCTGATGAAGCATGCACTATATCTCTCCTTTCATCGTGCTGTTTAGGTAAAGGCAGACACTTCTGGTAAGTGTCAATTTGCGTGGGTTGTAGACCACAAACAACAATGCAGTCACTCTGAACGCCCCTGGTTTCGTTTCTGGCTGCCCTGCCTTCTGCCTGCTTATTGTTCTGTACAAAAAAAAAAGAAAAAAAAATGTGAGTAGCATGTCTTCTCACAGGTTTGTTTATTTAATGATTTATTTTTACTGTATATGCGCACTGCCTAGGCAAGGCAAGGCAAGTTTATTTGTATAGCACATTTCATACACAATGGTAATTCAAAGTGCTTTACATAAAAGAGA
>JAQMYK010000014.1:16379523-16391597 GCA_030014345.1 Clarias buthupogon | reverse complement strand
AACCGGAGTACCCGGAGGAAACCCACCAAGCACGGGGAGAACATGCAAACTCCATGCACACAGAGACAGGAATCGAAACCAGACCCTGGAGGTGGAAGGCACCAGTGCTAACCACTACACCACCGTGCCGCCCAGTAAGATTTCTAATGACAAAAATGTATTTTCTATTTTAAGGGCACTTTATCACAATGTTTTTTTTTAAAATTATTATTATTATTAGAAGAGCCGTGCTAGACAAATATGTAATGAGACAAGGACTCACCTGTTTTGAATCCTTGCTAGCTAATATAGATAATTCTACAGGGTTCGGTTTGTGATTGAAACAAATGAAACATATCTCATGATATTTTTATTGAAATATGCCATCGACATGATTACACTTATTTTAGATTACCCCGTCGACTGATACCCATTTTAAGAGCAGGACATCACTTGTTAGGTCAATTCCTACGGTGAAGTCCTTTAAGAGAACTTATTTAAGGCTGCAGGTGCAAAGTGTTGGGGCGAGTATTATGTTATCTAATGAAACAATTGCAATTCAAAGCCTCAGGTTTGACTCACATGATGATGTTAAATGATGTACTGGGGCTCCTGAAACAGTGAAACAATAAACCTGTGTGTAGGCATATGCAGGGAAGCCCATACAGTCTTGGGATCCCAAAGTTGGCCCATGGGAAAACAGACACTTGGCAGCTCTAATACATTTTACTTGCTAGCAATGTGGTGGCATGGTGGCTCCGTGTACTCCGGTTCTTCCCACAGTTCAAAAACATGCAGATTAAGCCGTAATGTGTGAATGATTGTGTGTATGTTTTGGTCCCTCGTCCAGGGTGTACCCTGCCTCGCACCCTAAGTATCCTGGGATAGGCTCCAGGCCCCCCCGTGACCCTGTATACAGGATAAAGTAAGTGAGTGAGTGATAGAAATGTAGGTAAACCCTTGCAAGCACCTACAAGCACCTGGAACCTTGTTTGAACCTGGAACCTTAGAAACTGTATTCCATTTGCTTAACCACTGAGCTACCCCTAACCCTAATGAACTTATAAGGTAAGTATGACGGGTCACATTCATGTTAAAGAAATAACACTATGTAGCATATCTAAGGGCAAGCTTTGAGGTGACACCAACGTCCCCCTGACTTTCCTATTGCACCAGCCACCGAAAGAATCGTCACTGAAACTATAAATATGGAAGGGATGCAGCAGGAGCTGTTATTGAACGGAGCTGTTTTCAGTCTCTAAGAAGCTGAAATATGATGAGCCATTCTACCATGCTCCTGGAGATGTTCAACATACAATCAGCAACGATTAGGTTGGACGTCTGTAAGTCCAGACCTGCAAAGCAAGTCAGGGATCAGGTGTCTTGGATAAGCGGGTGCCTCAGATGTACTGTACAACCCTGGTCTTTTGGTCACTGTGGATGATTCAGTTATAAATAACCAAACTCATTATTTTACTTTGTTTGTTTTTGCATCTACAGAGTTTGCTGTTCTTTCTAACATCTACATATATAACAGACCAGGAAAATACGTGCTCACCCTGTGTTGAATCGTACTATTTTGGGAGAGTTCCAACAAAGAAAAAAGACAACAATTTGTCTAGTCAAATATTCGGTACTTAGTCTGCATACAAACAAGAATAAAAAAAAATGGACTGCTGCATGTACGAGAATATACTGCACCATTGGTCTTTTATCACTGGAAGACTAACTAAAGAGAAGAGACAGACCGGATTCCCAGCATTTGATCCTTATGACTCAGCAGTGGAATTGGGAGGTCAGGTCAGATGTGAATGAGCTTTCAGAAGTCTCATCTTGGCCTGTAGCGGCCAGTCTCCTGACCTCGCCTGCTGGTTAGACAATAGGGAGGATGGTCACAATGTGAGCCCGGTTTTTTAAATGGAGGCACGGCACTGAAAAGAAACTGCAAACTGAATGGTGTCTCATCCCGTGGTGGTGAGGACTCATAGGGGTCAAGGTTCACCTACATCTGACAGAGACGTGTGGGAAAAGCCAGGCAGGATGCCCACACATCTTGCCCACTACCCCACACCCATGTAGATCTAATCCTATGATCGGCCATCAAGTGGCCCTGCGTTACAAAAGGGTGGGGACATCGTTTGCGAGCGGGACGACCTAGAGAAAAGCACAAAGAATCACAAAGACGTTGGAGTAACTTCACATATCATGCTTTCAGTTGTCAAAGGGTAGTCAATACATGCGGGTGGAACCTGAAAGGAGCATAATGAGTGCAATTTAGGCTTAAATCCTTTTCATTTCTTATTTTATTTGAAGAAGTGAATTTTGTCTCTTAAGCGGTGCAGTCCTAGATTGTCTAGTGTGTCACACCTATGCCTTATTAACAAGGCAACGTTAATATGTCATGTGACTGAAATTAGAGCTATACTATGTAACATAACTACATAACACTCCGGGTTAATAGAGGAAATGTTGGGCTCTGGCACAGCAGTGAGGAAAAGGCCCTAAATCTATGACCTTGCATCCAAGTCTCCTTATGTGATAAGTGAAAAACACAAGAGCCAAGGGCTTTCCGGGTTCACCCATCTTACAATGGAACTTCTCCCGCCACTTCCATTTTGAAGTCCTTCCAAAGGGGAATGTGATAGCCAGACAAAGCCCAGATCCATCAAACCACATGCAAAATGCATGTTGTCTCAACCAGATAGGCTAGGGACCACGGCATGCTCAAGAAAGGTCTGTCTGTCCTCCATGGGTGTGTAGAGGTGATGCTTACAAAACTGACATGCCTATACGTCTGGTTTTATTTATTAAAATTCTCTGATCTAAGATGTTTTTTTTTTTTTCATCTGTTTTCACATGCTTAGGAAGATGTGCATATTGATGATGACCAGCGATTCTTGCACGGTCACAGTTTTCTGATAAATATGGCCAGATGGTATCAATTCTATATATACAGTAAATAGTTATAGATGAATGTGTACGCTGGGAATAAAAACGATGCCTGTGCAAAAAAAGGTTTTCTTAAAAAAAGGAATAGCTTATATTATGCATTCCATTGAAAACCTTTATTTGAAGAAAAGTCAAAATTGATGTTTTTGCATTAGTTGTGCTAATACAGTTCTTTCATTTTAAGCCCAAATTCTTGTTAAAATATGAAACTCACATGAACTATTTGATGTTTTGATCTCTCTCTCTCTCTCTTGTTTTGGATTGTTGTACTAGTGAGAATTGAAAGCATGCACGAGATACACTGGATGCCACCCAATTCAACAAAGTGCTTGGCTAAACCGATATGTAAATTTTATTTACTCAGAGATTCACTCTTGAGTCTTGGGTAGACTCAGTGCAACATGCAGGCAATCCATTTTCACAAAATGAGCTGTTGGAAGCATCCTTTAGGACACATACTTGACTCAAAACCAGTACAAGTACTTTTCCATTGCTGATGGCTTTATTTATGGTAGAAATGTAAAAAATATGATAAAAAAAAAAAAATGAACATAAAAAAAGAGTTAAAGTGAAATTGATCGAATTTGGTCGATGCAAAAATTGGTATTCTCCAATTACTATTTATGAAAACCTAATGAGAGCATAATTCTCATTTATTAATACAGTATTTTCCTCGGGATATCCCTAGCCCAAGCTCGGAGTACATGGAGTAAATTTGTCATACAGCAAGTGCTCCTAAATATAAAAGAGTAATGTGTCAATATTCTAAATACAAATCAGGATTTGGATATTTTGTGCGCGTTATTTACAGTTCAGTCTGCTGGAACGCTGCAATACACATCCTTTTAGTGACTACCTAATAGCATGATCAACATGATTGACTGGATTAAATCATTCTTTATTTACTGAATCCCCATTGGCTGTTAAGTTCCGCATAAAGGAGTATTTCGTTATTCAGCAATGACCTCATTTGAAAATGGCTGCCAAAAGACCTTTTTGGAAAATATCTTAATTACAGAAAAAGACTTGCTTGGCCATGGGCTCATCTTAGTGCATGGCTCGGTCTAGTCTCACATTGTATGGTACTCCTCTACAGCACACTGACATCTGTTGAATTACTTGATGGAATTTGGCAACACGCTAGAGCGCTCTGAAATACTGACTGGCTAACACTGACTAAATAATGTCAATACAGCCTTTATAATAACCTTCATGCTCTTCACTGTTTTCAAGGCAAGAAGGCGTGCGTAAGGAAAAGAAAAGTGCACAAAAAAGTGTGACCAGTTGATTATAAATGATTATATATGAAGCACCAAAGCTGCAAAACTGCTTGACCTAAAACTGGCAATCCATGGCAAGATAGAAGATAAACAAAAGTCATTATTGTATTCTATATATATATATATATAGACTTAACCATGCCTTAACCATGGCTGTTCTCATACATTGAACATGCACATAACATAGAAACGATAGCTGCAAACATGTGCATACACAAACACACACACACACACACACACACACACACACACACACACACACACACACACACACACACTTTGCAAGTAAGTTTGCTTATTGTTTGAGTGTGAGGGACTCCATCTGTCAGTGCACGGAAGAACAGTCATCAGTCAGCTCCACACACATGGGCCCCAGTTGCAGGCAAACCTTCGCTCTGAGCAATACCCAATGCGTTACTTGACAAATTTATCGGTGCCATGTCAGTCATTAATCAGAAGGGGGGAAAAAAAAACATGGATTTTGTCCATATTTTCCTTTGGTGCTCCACAGAAGTACATAAAGTACTTCAGGTGATTTACTTTACCTTCAATAAATGATTTGTTTTAAACTCTGGAGTATTTGGCTTATTTAGCCTTAAGAAAAATGATTTCATAAATTACCATCATCAAGTGATGGCTTACTAAATCTTTAAACTTACTTAACATGTCAAATCAAGGATTGCATAATCAGATTCGAATGTTTTCTTTAGGTTTGGATTACAGTCCGCACGTCCAGAGCTTTTTTTGGTATATTTTTGGTATATATATTTTTTAATATATTTTATATATATACACTGGCGATACACTTATCGCCCTATTTATTAATAAGTCATGTTCCCTGCTTAGTCATGCACTTCGAAACAAACAATCATGTGGCAGATTCAGGTCAAGAGCTGCGGTTAATGTTCACATCAAACGTCAAAATGAGGAAAAAATTATCTCAGTTACTTTAACTGTGCCAAATGGCTGGTTTAACTATTTTCGAAAATCCAGTAATTCGTTGTTCTGTGGGCAGAAATGCACCGTTGCTGAAAGAGATAAAACAATGCCCAGACTGCTTTGAGCTGAAAGGACGTCTGTAGTAACTCATCAAAACAACCAGGTTATGCAGAAAAGCACTCAAATCGTACAACACATTACACCTTCCGGTGGAAGACCACATCAGGGACTACTTCTGCCAGCCAAGAGTAGAAGTCTACAGTAGGCACTGTAATAATTTTCCCAAACTGTCACTCAAGACTAGTCGGAGTATGCATGAAGAATAGTTGATCTTGAGAGTTATATTGCTGTTATGTAAAGTCGTATTGCATGCATCTCCCTTGGTTTACTCATCAGCGCAAGAGGAAAGAACAAAGTTTGTAGACTGTGCGATGCTCTCTACCTGGCCCGTTCTTACAGGTGGGAGGGACGTGTAAAAGTCAATGAGGAGAATGAGCGTCACAAGCGACGGTGACACACAATGTGCCAGACGCTTGCCAGAACTTTCAACGCTTTTTTTAAATCGCGGTGCAGGATGAGTAATTGTTATCGCCACCTCATCCTTGAAAGCTCAGAATGTGCCAAGCTGAAACAGGACATTCATTAACAATCAGCGTATGAATCAACAAGTCGTCTGCGGAGTAAATTAAGCAATTAGGCCTATCAGCTGTCCTCCTTGAAGACGTAGTGAGATCATGTTTTGGAAACAACGTGCACCGAGAAAGGTGAGATGACGTGGTGGAAACAACGTACAATGAGAAAGGTCATGCTGCATACTAATAATCTCAGCTATTTGTGTGTGTGTGGGTGCGTGTGTGTGAGAACATGTTTTTATATCACTAGTGTAAATCATTAAGCAATTGTAACTTGCCAGAATAAATCCATAAATAAAATTAAATCAATCAGATGAGGTGTATTTTCGTTATTTTATTCTCAAGAGAATAAAAATCCTTACAAAATGTTTTACGGATAAATCCATTCCTATCCAGCATAATAAGTGTGGCTTTTTGTTTGTACTCCATTTTAAGCACATTTGGGAGAAGGCAGCGTACAAATCAAGCCGCTTTGAAAAGGTATACAACATTAAGAGGGTATTAAAATCCAAGCTTACAGTTGAGGGTAAAGGGCCTTGCTCAAGATCCCACAGTGGCTGTCTGCCAAACCTGGGATTTGAACTCACTTCCGAGCACTAGCTCAGAGTCTTAACCGCTAACCCACCGCTGCCTCAAATGATCGTTAATTGTAATTTAAGGGGATGAAGTACTGGAATCAGTGCACCATGTGTAATAGAGTGAACAACTATATGTGTATATGTGTGGATGGAACGACTGGGAGAATTGGTGACTTAGTGGTTAAGACACTGGACTACTCATCACATGCTTGTGAATCCAAATCCCAGATGACAATATTGGGCCTTGAGCAAGACCCAGATTTCTTAACTTCTCAACTTTATCAACTATAAGCCACATTGGATCAAATATCAGTATAAGTACAAATAACCGCTATACATCAATCTGACGCTATACATCAATCCTACAATCAGGTGTGTCAAGGATGAATGAAAATTAAACAGGAATAGTTGAGAACGCTGTGCCTTAACATTATTGAGGGTTTAAGAATGGAGAGAAAAAAATCTTTTCAGGGCAGGAAAAACAATCTAATGACTCTGACTCATGTGGGGGCCAATAAAGCCACCTGCTACAATCCTACTCAAAATATGCAACAAAAGGGCCTGTTTACGCTGGCCTGGGATAAGAAGATGATAATCTGTGATATCACCAAACTAATGCTTATGATCGAGATACATTCATCTTTAGAAGGGTCTTTTCCTTTCCTGAAGATGACGTGACTAACGTGTTAGCAATGCATTATTTCTTTTGTGTAAGAAATAAAAGAGAACTGTATTTTTGTTCATGGATGTCTCTGGATATTTCAGTAAGTGGCATATTTAAACATGTAAAGTGATATTTTTAATAGTTAAATTGTAAGAGACAGACAATCTCTATGAAATGTTTAGTATGATTTTTGATTTAAGTATTTTCAAGCCCGTCTTAAATCACATTTGAGATGTGTATAAGTAGATACATGTACATGAGTACATTCAATTCAATTCAAATCAATTCAATTCAGTTTTACTTTTAATAATTGACATTGTCGCAAAGCAGCTGTACACAGTCAAAAGAATAATTTCTGATTCAACAGCGGCAAGGAAAAACTTCCTGAGATGGTAATAGGACGAAACCTTGAGAGGAACCAGACTCAACAGGGAACCCATCCTCATTTGGGTGATAACGGATAGCAGAAATACATTCGAAATGGTCATTTTTAAAGATATCTTGCATTTAGTACAAATTTAACTTATGTCTTTCTCAGGATATAGTTGTAGCGCTAGTTCCAGTTAGCCACATATTTACAACATTTGGTATCCATTTTTTATTCCATTATACATCTGAGCAGTTAAGGGTTAAGGGCTTTGCTCAAGGGTTCAACATTGGTGGTGGGGTTTGAACCTGGGACCTTCCGGACCATCTTTAACCCTATAGCTAGTTCTGATTAGACATACAGCTAGTTCCAGAGTTTAAAAAGAGTTCAATATGAACTAAATACACCAAAATTTTGAAAGAGTGGAACTGCGAAAGCTTCATATGGGACTCAGCTGAACTCTGGAATGTAATTTTGCACAGGATGAGAGTTGTGAAATCGCAACACCCAATATAATGTACTCGTGTTCTGGGTGACACATTTCATGGTCATGTGCAGGACAATTTGTACCAAACGAGTCTTTGTTGTAATGTCTTTATATGAATCTCAATTTTGATTTAAGACAGATTTGAAAAAAATATATATATCCTTCTAATGTTAAATCTTTTTTTCCCCACCAAAATGCAAAGAAACATACAGTAGTAGTACTCTACAGAAGATTACAGCGTCTTCAAAAGTATAAACCCATATATTTAATATAATACCAAAACTATGTTCTTGCTACAATATATTTGGTTAGAATGTTTTACCTACATATTAGTGAAATATGCCTAGAATAGAGGTTGCTACAGTACTCTTCTCCAAGATCAGCCCCCAGAGAAGATGTTCTTCTTCTAGACATTTTCACAACCTTCCACTCTCTTCAGACATGTTCAGGCTGATTTTAATTGCAGGATCAGATTAAAAGGGCTCTGTGTCCTGGTTATAATAATAAGAATGTGAGAAAGGGGCATAGAGTGACAGATTTGATACTGCAGTGGGTTGCAGCAGCCCACCCTGATATAATGCCATTGGAAGATGTGTGTGGGAATAGCTATCTGATATGTTTTTTTTGGATTCGAACCTTAAACGCTTCAGGGTAGTACATTTCCAGATCGGATATGATTGCTGCTATGTTCCACGGGGCCTAAATTACAAACGATCATAACATCCAAATAGCAGGATTATATAAGGGTGGTCCAAAAGTTTGGATCCATGGGCAAAAGATTTTGTTAAAAGTTACAGCTAATGCTCGAATTACAGCAAATGCTCAACTTGATGGCTTTGACTTGGTGGTGCTTGTGTAATAATGTTGCTACATGCAGAGATGATTTACTTCTTTTGCAACAGTTGTTCTGGGTTGATTCTGATAACAAATATAGAGTTTTGATTCCACATCTCAAGACGTTATGGACTTTACTGAATGTAGTACTTCCAAGACATTTTTTAAATAATAAAGTTGCATCTATGATCAGTAAAATTCATTACATTTCCAATCCTAAATCATCAAATTTCAAAACGTTTAATCCCTTATACACCAGAGCAATTTCTCAACCGTTATAATTTAGGATTTATGGATGAATGATAAATGATCGTAATTTCTTATCCATATTTAATGTTGTGTAACATCTGTAAGAAAAGTTATCAAACTTGTCATGTGACTGAGAAACCACAAATCTTCCAACTTGGGACTTTTCCGTATCAAAAAACGTTCCAAACTTAACTATAAGCAAGGAGTTCCTTGCTAATAGCTTACTTGCTACATACTGTAGATTGCAGGCTATTCTCAAATATTGTAACATTTACACTCAGTTACAGAAACATCAAACGAATTGTGAACCAGATGTTATGTTTATTTATTTTATGCTTATTTTAAACATGGCCCGACTGAAGGAAATGTACATTGTGGATGTGTTCTAGTAACTTGGTTTGCTATTTAAGTTAATTTGATGATATGAGAGAATAATGGGAGTGGTACAGTAGGTGTCTGGGCGGGCCCTGGCCCCTCACCCATTAGGTAACCATGGACACCTGCCTTCCATACGTTATACAGTTGAATTCAGCCAACTTATGACCTCTTTTGTTTGACACTAAACTTATTGACTTTTACTGCCGGATTCCTGCGTGCTGTGTTATGACTCAGGTTCCACCTGACCCTTGTGTGCTTCTTTAAACCCTATGTACATTCAAATCCGGTCTTAAGCTGCTTCTTTGGTAAACCGAAATGGAGCTTTTATGGATTTAAAGCACAACGATGAATGCCTGTGATATGGAAACAACTCATAAAACCTGCTGATGTTACTGACAGTAAACAGTAATTAGGAAAATCCTCAAAGGGTGTGGAGATTTTTTTTTTCCCCTCTGATTGCATTAGGCATTTTTTTAACTTACAGTAAGGCCCATGCTCGACAACAGCTATTAACATTATGTATTTGCAACTAGGGAAAGTGGAAAGCAAAAGAAAAAAAAATGGAAGAATCGAAAAGTCGGAAATGGATATATGTGAGGAACAGATGCATATCTCGTTTATACTGATACACAAAGGATTACAAGTTTGTGCAAACAAACCACACAAAACCCCTCCTGATTAAAAAAAGAAAAAAGAGGATCAACATTGTTTCTCAACTCAGAAGAACATCTGTCTTAATATCCTAACTACAGCAGCACACTTAGTCTTTTGTTGTTAAAACCAAAAAGATGAAAGGAAGTGAATAGTGTTTGAACAGTATTAAGCACCCAGCAAGTATGACTTACTCGAGTAAAGGAGTGGTCTCTCTAGGACCCCAAAGGTCTGGACTTTCCACCGCACCATCCAGAGAGCTTTTACGGTATATTATGCAAGAATATCTCCAACAGGTACATGCATGTCCTTGAATAATCTGAGAGAATAAAATAGTTACTTTGGTAGACACATAGAATTTGCTTAGCAAAACAGCTCTGAAAAATATCACCTTTTGTCCAAAGTGAAGTTTTATTTGTCTAAGGCCCTGTGTGGTGATTCAGGTGTGGGCCCTCAGGCACCTACTTATCCTGAGGACTGTTGCATGTAATCTGGTATCTTCCATGAGCCTGGCTTACTAATGCTGCCTGTTTACAGACGTCTGCTTTGGAAACCGGGCACACATAGAGTGTAACTGTGTATGCCACAGGTGGGGTGGCATGAGTTTATGTCAATCCGTCATACAAGTTAATAAAAAAAACTTAAAACACAAAAATAAAAATAAAAGATGCAGATGCAGGTATTTATGGTTTTCAGCCTTTAAAAGTCAATGGTTGTCATGCTGATATGCTGCGGCAAAGCTTGGGGTCGAGTAGTAAAGGTGATAACCCTGTGTTGAGGCATGTAAAATAGTGCACAATGGGAGTTGTTTAGAATGGTGCTTAATAAAAAAAAAGAGGTTGCTAAATAGTAAATAGTTAAATACGCTGACCATATTTGATTCAGTGCGCAATTTTCCATCAAAGACAATACTAACTACACTACAAACGATGAGTAATATTTTTTTCCACAATGATGCCTCTTGTACTGTACATCGTCTTATTATCGTCTGGGAGACGCCTGTGTCAATTATAATCAAGAGAAAACTTGCTGTTTGAATAAAAGTAACTTTAAGTCAGAATTTAAGTCAGGGGTATGAATAATTTCGGGTTTGACTGTATATTTATAGGCTACTAATTAACTATATACTGTATATCTAGCAGTACTTTGCATATTGGGCAATATGCAAAAAAAAACATCCTGATAAAAAAAATTAAAAAAAAGCAGCATAAAACATCCTGATACTCAGAACAATTTACCGGACAAATAAGCTGTTCATGTCACGTGATTTAAGTACATATAATTGTCTCCAGATTCGTTAGCACGCTAGGCAAAAATACTACAAAATAAACATCACCAAAACACGGTTGCAATCACGAATTTCAGTGCAGCCTCACCGATATTCAGCTCCAAAACAACACCAAGGGTCATTAAAACTACAACTAGAATCAGATCCTGTGGTCAGAGTCATTTTCATGCCTGGTGAAAAAATGAAGACAAAAGATCACCTGATTGTTACAGGCGAAACATGATGGCGGATCATTGAAGCCTAGCCAATGTTTTGTGGTCGGTGGTTTGGGGGCTCTTATAAGGATTAAAGTTACGATGTACAGTACTACATGTCAGGGTGTTTTACCCCAAAGCCATCTGGTTTCCACTGACAGGAGCGTAATTTTATAAAAATTTACCAGAAATGATAATAACCATCCGTTCTATGTAAGTAGTTAAAATCAGAAGTTTGCAGCAATGGTCATGTCGTTTGAGCCCTAATACAAGCTTAAAAATTAAGAGGAAAATTCACATGCATGAAGTTAAGAATATGGAGCAGCTCTATGTATATAATGGAGTGATGAAAGATCCTCTATAATTGTCTGCATGCATGCTAGACATTACAGGAAGAGACTTTGTGGTGTTTCCTCTCTAGGGATGGCTTTGCCAAATATTTATTGTGGGAGCGTTTAAATATAACTTGTATACCTGGAGGTTTGCATTAAAATGAACAAGTCCAAGTAAAGACATTAGAAAAGTGGTTAATTGCTAAGCAAGCTGTGCAATAATTAAATGTAATTATTTATCAGCAAATTATATATATATAATATATTGATATA
>JAQMYK010000014.1:16328857-16343964 GCA_030014345.1 Clarias buthupogon | reverse complement strand
TGTGTGTATGTGTGTGTGCCCTGCGATGGATTGGCACCCTGTCCAGGGTGTACCCCGCCTTGTGCGCTAAGTCGTGACCCAGAATACAGGATAAAGTGGTATAGAAGGTGAGTGAGTGAGTGAGAGTGAGTTACATGCTGTGTACAGTCTTTGCAAAAACAATTTCTTAAGGCACATTTTTATGGTTAAGTGTTCTAGATTTCTGATGCGGTTCTACTTGGAGGCATTTCAGAATGATTAGTAGTTGTCCAAAAATAAATTCATAATATACACTTTATAATATAGTATCTATGGTATGGGATATATGTAAGATTGAAAAGTATTCATGCACTAATTACAGCCTGGGAAAATGAACGAAATATTGTGGTTATCAAAGGTTTATTAGTGTTTCTTAGCCTCAGAAGGAAAGTGTCTTGGCTGCAATATTTTGTCTAAAAGGACATCAAGACATTACCTCACTGATGTTGGAGCAGAAGCTAAGTAGTTATACTTAATTAAATTAGGAGGTTTGGGTATGTACATATTTCATGCTGATATCAGCAGTAACACTGCTTTGCTATGTTTTTGCGGAGGGAAAAGTTTTGTTCAAAAGTGCAAGAAAAGTCCATAGCGTATGTGTCCATAAAAAAAAGACGTCAAGACATCAACGGCTGATGTAATTAGGAGATCTGGCTGAGGTCCAGATTCTGGCAGGAAAACAATGATCTAACAGCACTAGACCTCGCCGCGGCAGACGAGGGAATACAGCCAGGCCAAATCCACTCAGCAGTGCCGCAATACTGACTCTTCAAACCTGATCGAACCAACATAGAACAATGCCTCATTGCAAAAACAATTCATTTGCCTGCCAACTTCTCCTGAATGGAGCCCTCAGTGGATTGTGGGGAACCTTGTCTGCCCTTCACAATGTGGGGGGAAAAAAGTGGTAGTCTGCTAAATTCTCTCAAGAGAAAAGGAATTTGTTAGCGCTGCGCTGGATCTGGAAATGAGTGGTCATCACCGGTCAGGGTGCCCACTTCGGGAAGACTGTTGGCATAGCGTAAGCAAGAGGCTTAACCCTCGGAGACTGGCGAGCATACACCAGGGGTTGGGAGGGGTTGCAGTCCTGAGGATAGACGGCCTAACTGCTCATTCTGCTGAGCTGTCTGTCAAGAAGAGTGTCTATTTTAGAGGACAGTGTTGTATTTTTAGAGCCAATAAACAAGGGAGCAAATGAGAGAGAAGCACCACACAGACGAACATGGCTCGCATTTCATTTCTTTCGCCCTCGGAGACTGCAGCGCTGAGTGTTTGCGTGGGGCTTTGTCTGCACATTGGCAATTGCATTCTTGGTCTCATGAAGGGAGCCAGTGATGGTTCCATCATCTCATTCCTGAGGTCTCGAGAATCTACTGGGAAATTGAAAATATTAGGAAAAAACAACCTGGTTCCACTTATTTGTAAATGTCATTCCCCATCCTTATTAAAACCATTGCGATTGCATCTAAGATCAGGAAAGCATTTCCTTCATTATTACATTTATTGTGGCACACAAACAATGACAACCCATTATCATTAAACAGCTACCTAACCAGACCAGCATGGCTTACAAGTATGTTTCTTCCTTGAAGACAGATGTGAGCGAATACCATTTGGTAGGCAAGCCTTGGCGACAGACTGCCACCACTCATATCGACCCATGTTAACTGAGCTCAACTTTCACAGATCTAGAGACATGAGTATTTCAGAAATCGAAGACATAACTGTATGTCAGATCCTTCTGCTGAACATTTGTGGCATGCCTAAGTATGTTCATTTAATGAGAATGATCTGGGAACTGGGAAATTACAACCCAAGGTGTAAAAAACAAGCAAAAACAAGACCACAGCATGGAAAACATGATTCCTTTTAATAGCTTTCAATAATTATACTGAATTCAAAACAGAATTTAAAATATATACTAATAAGCATATTTGATGGCACAGCGGCTTAGTGGTTGGCACTGTTGCATCGCACCTCCAGGGTTGGAGTTTGAATCTTGCCTTTGATCTATGTGCACATCCTCCTCATGCTTGGGTTTCCCCTGTTTACTCTGGTTTCCTCCCACAGTCCAAGACATGCACTGTGGAATGACTGCCATCACCATATTGCCCCTGAGGTGTGAGGATGTGTGTGCTCGTGTTCTGCAATGGGTTGGCGCCTCATTCGTGTTGCCTAATGATGACGGGAATACGCTCCAGGCCCCATGTAACCCTACCCAGGATAATTGATATAGAAAAAAAAGTATAGATGGAAAAACATACTGTACCATGCGTATGCTGTTATGGGAAAATCATCAACAATGGATCTCAATGGAAATGTCATACCTTTGATCTATTAAAATGTCCCTTTAATGCTGTTGAACATCCATGATATTTCCTGGTTAAATGATACAGTAAACACAGCTTGTCATGTTACCAAAAAATTATATAATTTTTTTCCTAGTGTATATGCATTCATATTAAATGCTATGGAACATCCGGGAAATATTAGTTCCTGTTATGATTTACATTATAGCAGCTATGCCATTATACATTTTACAGTTACATTATATTAGTTATTCCTTCACCAGCTCCTATTATCCCTCTCTCTCATAAAGCGAACTTAAAGTCCTCTGTCCTCTGTCTGGAAATTAATTGACTATTACAATGTACTGGCAATGGAGACTATTTGTTGCAAATGTTGCAATCTTTGTTTTTCTTTGTTACATAATAACACATTAAAAACTTTTTATTATTATTGTTAGATTATGTTACTATAGAAGCAATAACATATTCAAATTTGCTGCTTAGAGAATAAGAATTAGGACAGCTGTCAAAGCCCATTAATTCAGATTCGAGATTTTAACTAGGATATGGCAAAAGTAAGGAATAATGCATGATTGTCCATGCTATTATCCCTCACTTACTCATGAAGATAATGAGACAGAAATAGCACAGCATCTGCTGCCATGGGAAAGTCCTCAGACTAAAAGGAGCAGCTTTATCTCAGGCTGTTATGAAGTTCTGACACTGGAGACTCCTTTCATAAATACAAGATACACAATAGCTCTTTGGCCATATGTAAGAAGTGACAAGTGCATTGGGATTCTTATTCATTTCTGCCAACACAGATAGATGCAGCACAACACAGAAGAAAAGCAGGGTCAACATGTAAGTATCAAACATAATAAAAGATTATGAATAACAATCTAACTAATCTCCGCTTTTGGAAAAATGTATGCGATGAACTATTGAATAAGGTACTGAGAAGAAAAATAATTAGTAAGCATTATGTAATAATAAGTGCAGTAGTGTAATGAGTCGAATAGCATGCTGTATAATGTGCAAATTATTATAAATGCTTAAAATGTATAAAATAAAATAAACAATTGTGGCACAATGGTGTACTGCTTAGAACTGTGGTCTTGTACCTGCAGGGTCAAGGGGACAAATGCCACTTTTGAGTCTGTGCATTGGTTTTAGCATGTTCTCCCCGTGCTTGGTGGGGTTTCCTTCGGGTACTCCAGTTTGCTCCCACAGTCCAAAAACATGTATAGTATTTCCAAATTGCACATAATGTATAAGTGTGTACTGTATGCGTGTGCCATGGGATGGATTAACACCCTATCCAGGGTATACTTCGCCTAGTGCCCGGGGTCCCCTGGGATACACTCCAGGCAGCTCATGACTCTGGACATGATAAGCGGTATAAAGAATGAGTGAGTGAGTGGAATTTAAATGTTAATAATCTTATAGAATGCTTCACCACACTAGCAGTTCTATGTGTTAGTAAATTACAGCATTTTGTAATGCACTAATTATTAGGCTTAAATTATGTTTCATGTCCCACATACAGAATTTTAAAATCTAAAAATCATAATGAAATAGAATAAACTCATTACATGTGGATGGTAAGGAATAATCATAATGGTATGATGGTACATTGTTAATGGCATAATTATATGTATGGTGTGGTATAATCCAACAATTGAATTGAATTAAATTAAATTGAATCGAATTTAATTGAATTGATGACAATTTACTAGTCGGTATATATCTTTAACTTAGTTTATCTTAATTATTAATTATTAATTATTTGTTATAAGCATGAAATACGTTTATACACATCCTACATTTTTTTATTTCATTTAATCTCTATTGTAATTCTAATACTAATTTCTACACATGTTTTTAAAAAAAACTTAACGTTTTTTAGATTGAGGTTTTTAAAGAGGTTTTTGTTGTTGAACTTTCTGAATAAAGGTTTAACTAGCTTAAAGAAATTTCCCACCACAAACATTACTGTTACACAGAATAAGTAGTGTTGTGGAAAATAGTTAACTAATTATAGTTACTGAAGTTAAATTGTCCTTCTCTAAAATAATGTTGAGCAGTGCGTGTAATCCTAGTGCGGGAAAGGTTGTTTAAATATCCTTCGGATAATCACCGGGTTTTCACTTCCTTCAGGGTCTCCTTCAATTTTATTATTATTATTATTATTATTATTATTATTATTATTATTATTATAATTAAATGTGTCATTTGTATTTAAATACTCTTGCTTCAAGGAAATCTATTTGCCTATGATGTAATGCATTGGCAGTACTTCCACAAACATTAATCAAACTAATTAGACTAAAGTGCCATTAGATATTTGACTAGGACCAGATTTAATGTGTCTGGAAAAGTGTCCAATGCAACTACTTGCTGCTTGAAGAACGCGCATAAATGCAAGCACATAATCGATACCCAAACAAATATCAAATGCACATAAGCTGTTTCTGCATAATAATCATTAGAAGGTGCCTTTCCCAGGGTTTTTTTTTTTTTTTCCTCGGTTGTTTTTCTGGACGAATTAAGGAGAAGCCAGCAGGATTGAAGAAGGGAGACTGGGGGGAGGGGAGCAGAGAATAGTCACAGACACAGCAACGCAGACAGCAGGGAGGACCCAGGCGAGCCAGCCTAGACCTGGCATTCCCTCACTGAGCACACTCGTTCCAGCTGTGACCCTTCCCTGCCCAGACGACCGCTAGCAACACTTGTCTGCATGGCTCTCCTGTGACCTTTGAAATGACAGTCCTTTATATGGGTGTCCAGATGGAACAGAGCAGCAATAGTGCTAACTGATACGTGTGTAACACACACCAGTCATAACACAGCTCCCGACTGCACAGCAATCCATAGTGAGAAGCTGCTGCCGTCTCGGTTGAGAAAGGGGGGGGGGGGGTGGTAGTGATGGTGGTTGGGAGACCTTCATTCATCTTTTCCCCACCCTTCATGCTGATGGTCATGGTTTAGACACAAGACTGACGGCCTTACAGTGAGCAGATGCATCGACATAGGGCCTGCTATAGCAGGTTTGTGCCAGCGAAAATTTGTGCAAAATTTAATGCTGGCGAGACCGTTATGTCCACCCTTTGTTGTCGCCATACCAACCAGAGACAGGTTACTCAACTGTCAAGTCTGTTATGCACAAGCAGGATCCATTGAAGTCTCCCGATATTTGAAAAGAAGGTTTTTTTTTTTTTTTTTTTTCACACACACAGAGATGTTAGACATTCCCCTTCTCGCACTCTGTCAGCATTCAACACAGATGTTTTCTGCCTGTCCAATAAAAATATAGGAATCGGAGAAGTATCCAACTTAAAAGTATTGTAAGAAGATTACAAAATCTTGATCCTTGTCAGATGTTGCGAACCTACAGCCATGCTTGCCATTGTCTCTGCGGGAATCCCTTCAGCACAGCCAATTCCCTGCGTCTGTTTTCAGGCTTGTGACCCATGTGTTTGTGTGAGGCCATGCTGTAGGTCCAGACAGCCACAGCAACAGTATGCGTCACTATGTTAGGCCACAGCACCCCCTAGCTATCTTTCCAAATATCAAGCTTAACTTATTACCTGAAACTTTTATCTAGTAAAACAGATGACATGATAAAAAAATATATATAATAATAATAATAAATTATTTCCACAGCAATATTTGCATCAGTAGGGTACCAAACCCCAGGAGATCAGTTAATGTTTTTTCACAATGTGTATTTTACCTTCAACTGTGGAAAGCGCATGATATTTTTAAAGGTCATTAGATCTCCAAAAAAAATCTCTTCAATTCTAGATAGACAGTATTTGTTTTTTCAGGATGATAAAATATTTGCATTGCATGGCAGCATCGTGATAAACCTCTTTGATCCACATGGCGTTAAATTAACCTAGGACAAGGAAATTCCTACTTTGCTTTTTTCCCAACAAACCCATCATACAGAGTTAACATTACATTTAATGGAGTATTGAACATTTATTTATACCAATTCACCCTTTCTATATACTGTATATATTTTGTTTGTTTGTTTTGATAAGATGTGAAGTACAGAGTGTAAGATTTTTGTTTGATCTTTTCACATTTCTTTTAAGTGCAAGATCTTTTTTGATCTTTTTCCTTCAAGTGGTTTCCAGTAAAAACAGTATAAAGACATGTGAAAATACTATTTATTTGTACACCTCATTTCACAATTTATCATTTCAATTTTTTCCAATTATTATGTATCAAAATGCATTTCCATGGAAAAAGCCAAATCTGCTTGTACAATCAAAGATCTGTAGCATAAAGTGCAAAAATACATATTATCATAAAAATTATATTTCAAATGTCTAGTTATCTACTGTATGTAGCTTTTGAATCTGTTTTATGTGGGTAGGGGTTGCTCAGGTGTACAATGCTGAGGTGTAAATGTAGACCTTGTAGAAATGTATCTTTGGTTATTTAGAAGGAACAGCCAAATCAACCAAGGCAATGTAAAAATGTAAATGTAAAAATTCTGACGTCCAAATGTTGACTCCTTCATTTGTGGACTAGAACTACTTAGCATGTCTTCACTTACAAATTTAACATCTATGAGCAGACTGATTATCAATGATACACCTAAATAAACAATGGTCAAGACTGAAAGTGAAAGTACTGAGCCAGGCAATCAACCATAATTAATCAATCAAACACATCACACCCATTAAACAAGAAATTGTCTGATCACCAATAATCTAGATCGCTGCATATAGTACAACAGAGTCGACCCATTTTAAGACTATGTTAATCTGTAATATATCTACCCCCTTAACTGTAAGGCTTTATATATAGTTAGACACTTTTATACAGTGTGCTAAAAGTAGATGAGGAGAATGGAAGGAAAACCAGAGGAAACCCATATGGACATGCAATGAGAACATACTGTACACCACACACGATGTTCTTCTTCCAAAGAAATAGTACTCACTATTAGCAGTTCCGTCACACACCTCAGACTTGCTCCTTTATAAGAAATATGCATGATTCTTTAACACTTTAAATGAGCAAAGAGGATCCTGAGGATAATACTATAAAATATTGTCATGGACTGGTTGAAATTTGATATGAAAAATCACCAATGAGTCTATGACGACGGTGAGACATTATTATTTATAAAAACCTTCACCAACTACCAAAATTGGCTGTGACCTTTTTCCTAAAATCAGAGTAATGGCTGTTCATATGTCAGAGGTAAGATCAGAGCTTAGGAGCAGCCTTGGAAAAACATTTGGACTAAGAATGGAGCGGAGCATCAGTCAAAAGGTGATTCCCACCGAGTCCCCATGCCTAGATCAGGTTACCACTGGCTAGCCACATGAAAGAGCCCCAGTAATCCACATACACAGGCGTCTGCAACTCCCCCTTGAGCCCCTCAACATAGCTTCCTTTACCCAAAAACAGGAGCAGTACCAGACACAGGCCCTGTTCCACAAATTTCAGCCGTATCACAGAGGATTATCAAACCCTATATATATGACCTAGCTTGGTTAGCTGAGTCGACCATAGAAAGTTGTTTTTTTTCCCAGGGTCGTTTCATTTGGCCGTAGCTGCCAGGGCCACTGAAGGGTGTGGGGAGGTGATCAGACCCCCAAATAGTGCAAGAGGGGGGTGCGGCTGTAAATCTTGATGTCACCAATGGGTAGGCAGTTGCAAACCATTATCATAAATCTGACAAACGCTAATTTGATGGGAGGCTGTATCTGTCTGGACTGGCTGGTCTAGACGGCCTATTGAGAGATCCTACAGCAGGGGAACTGTTTGTTCCCTCACCATGACCATCTGGATTTGGCAATAAGCGGTACGCTGCACAGTTCACAGACTGAACAAAGTGGGCCATTTCCATTGCCATTGTGAAGGGTAAGTTCCTTCAGTTACTTTCCTGTACAATATACTTTTACGTTTACATTCCAGGACTGAATAATTCAAGTTCATCCGTACCTGTATTTTTTTATTGTAAGTACTGATGTTTTTAAAAGCCAGTTTTTTTATAGAACAGTGAAAGGAATCACTTATATATATATTAGCACTGGCAATGTACTCAGGATGAACAGGATGTAAAACTAATTTTAGGTCTTATATTCAGACTGATGTTAAGAGGGGCTGGAAAATTTTACTCGAGGAGCATAGTGAGGCTATCCAGAAGTGAGGCCTGTCAGTGATGGGTCCAAAAATATTGGCAGTTCCACCATTCACCACATGGCCCTCTCGGTCCGATTCATACCATCTCTCGAGCAGGTTATCATCCGAAAGTTTATCTCCAGCCTTATTGAGACAATTTATAGATTTACTTAGTTTTGCATCATGGTTTCTCGCTCCTTGTAATAATTAAACAGTCTTTACTTCTTTGCTATGTTGACTCTTTTCCCAATCTGACAGCAAAACAAAGGATGGTTAACCCTACTGTGAAATGTTTTTGTTGGCACTCATTCTCACACAAATGTTGCATAATCCTGTCCTTTTACATAATTGGTCAGGAAAGAAAGAAGCGGTGACATAAGAAATATGATCTGAACAGTACATCCAGCAGAGCCTTTGAGAGAATACTAGGACCCCCGTTGTCTTTCCTGATCACATAAAGAGTAAACATTTATCCATCTGAAGATTATCCCAGAATAAATTTAGCTATGTCACCATGTTAACAATGTACAAGAAGCAGGCTTAGGGGTAGGGGGTGTCTGCAGGGAGCAAGAGAAGAGCAACGGGTGAAAAAAAAAAAGAGGTTGGATGAATATGAATGAAGGCTTAACTTAACTTAAGTATATGCATCCGGAAATAAAGATCTCATCTCTGGAAATTATGATTGGTTTGGGAATATTAGCATAAAGCAGATAAAATTCTGAATTCCAAAACATGAAAGGATATTTAATGCACCAACGTGGAGGATCAAAGCTTGATTGAGGGCCTCCTTTTGAATAAATGAATGAATGAAGGCTAACAGGACATGAGGTGTCCAAATATGGCAGTTGGTACACATTATAATATCCATTACAATATGTTTTGTTTATCTTTTTTTTTATTTTTTATTTTTTTACAAATCATCAGTTCCAAAAAATGGAAATTTATTGCTTTTCCAGGAGTGAAATACAGAAGATTTCTCTTTTCAAATTACAGTACAAGAGCATGCTTATTCCCAGGGACTTCATTCTACATAGTTTGGCAACTTGAATGGGCCTTCATTAGAGGGAGTTTGTGTCAACAGTTTATTATGCAAATAGCTATAGCCTCTTCATATGCTGGCAGGTTCCAGCCATCCCCCTTCACTCTTCGTTTCAAAAAAAAAAAAAACACCAAAGACTCAATACTGTTGGAATATTTAACAAACATCCTCTATGCATCTCTCTCTCTCACTCACTGTGGCTATTTTCAATCCGAATGCAAAATCACCTTCAGGAGGGAACGATCCATAATGGTAGCCATTGTGATCTCTAAGCTCCAAATGGTCTTTTTCCATCAAAGAACTTCCGGGAGGTTCTTGCTGGGTGCAGCTGAATGCCCACTCAGTCCCCATCCCGACCCCCCTGCTACGGTAAAGGTTGATCCCATACAAGGGACCCCACACCAAAATAGTCAATTAAGCAAAAATGCATGACAATGAATTTCGGCATTGTTTTCTATGATGGTAATGAGAGCCTTTCATTTCCCTATGAGATATTTGATGTCTGTGCATGTTTCAAAGACTACAAGGCTAATGAGAACTCATAGCCACCGCTCTCAATGCTACCAAACCTCTCTGGCACCCCTTTGCACATACGATTTCAAAAATAATCCAAATATAAACTTTGGTTGAAGAACAAATAGAAGTCTTTATTGCACAGCAAAATTCTTTTTTTTTCCAGTACTAAGGGTGTTCCTCAAGAGCTCACCGGTGGCATTAACCAAAGACAAATATTGATCCATTGTGGGAGAACTGGAGCCTATCCCAGGGAACTTAGGGCACAAGGTGGGGTAGACTCTGGGTAGGGTTCCAATCCATTGCAGGGCACAACACAAACCCAATTTCACAAGAAATAATTTGGAAATGGCAATCAACCTAGACTAGTATGTCTTTGGACTGTGGTAAAATCCATACAGAGCGGAGACATTCTTACCCCTAACCCTGGAGGTACAAGGTGATAATGCTTTCTATGTTTTATATTAAACTATAAGTCCATCATTTTGTTTCTGCTTTTAGTAACAAATGACATTTCTTTCTTCGCGGCCTGATAAAGACCTGATGTGTTAACTTAAGTATATAAAAGCAATATTTTACCTTATAAACATGCATAATAAAAAGGCAGTTTTGCAAATCCTCATGATCTTTATTTGGGAATTCAGGTGATCAGGATTTGACTGCTTTCTGAGCGACTGTATTAATTGGGTACAATTACCAGTGTGCTAAATCGCTCCTACTGTATTTCACACAGACATAGACCTATTTAAACCTACTTAATGTTAAGTATAATCTTCCATTTCAGTGGTCTTGAGGTCTGAGCACAAATGTTGATTAACATTGTGCATTTCACTGTTCTCATTTAAGGATATTTGTTTCATCTTAGAGTTGCAAAATATGCATTTATTACCCATGCCTTATCACTGCTATAGACAATGATGCAAATTACCACCAATATATCCAAATACGTCAGTATGCAGCTTTTGTTGTAAGTCTCCCAATCCCAACCCACACCACGGCGTATGAAGTGAAAAAAACATGACATTAAAAAATAAATCTTGCCGTTGATTCATCTCCAATAACAGCATGTCCTGAAGCGTCACCGCAATTTTCCAACAGCATAATCTTTTTTAAAGAACACATCATTAAAGAACCACACATCCTACTTGTCATTAAAGTTACAGTATGTGAACAAGTTAGTTCATGTTATCAATAAAATTGTAACCTCATCAGCCTAAGTTTTTATTATCTGTCCTAAAGTTAATAAGAAAAAGAAGACAGCTTGTGATATTACTGAGAAACTGCAGAGTGCACAGCCAGCTGTCCTCAAACGTTCATGTGCTGACACTGAAGACTCCTTTCACTTCCTTTCTTTTCAAATAAATGTCTTGTCACAGAAAGCTTTACTACTGCAACAGTCGCACACAATTTGTAATAAAATCATGTACATAGTGTAGAACATAGAGCTATACAATTCCCTGCATGCTATAGAAATAATAATATATTAAAATAGAGCACATTAATACTGTATAAACCTTGTAGCTACTGTAGAACTACTGTTAAAACAGCTGTTAAAGGAAATAAATCAGTACATCCCGATCTAAGAAGAATCAAGAATATAACAGCGCAGTGGAATTAATGCCACAAAGGTTTTTGGGGTCAGTGTTAGATTTTTTAAACATGTCCACAACTATTCCAACCACTCCCACAACCAGTTGGGATGAAACCAGCATGCTGCCTAAGGGGTGACCCCTCAGCCCTACATGTTTTTCCTACACTAGGGGATCGGGGGATTTGAACTACACTGCGAAACAAAAGGTTCTTAAGTGCCAAAACCAACATTTAACCATACCTTTGTGAGGGCTGGGGAAAAACCTGCTGTCTGTTGACATGAGGAATGTCAGATCATATATATTTCACAGAGCCTGGGAACCACTCTCAAATACATAACCCTGAGTTTATATAGAGAATGCTATTTTTCCTCCCTCACTTCTAAACGTACCATTTGTGGAAAAGCATTCAAATCTATATATTGCCATATATCCTTTATATCGATGTATACACTAGCTGACGTATCCGTGGTCAATGGGAAAAGAGTTTGTTGAAATTGTTAAAAGATTAAAGCTAAAAATAAGCTGATCAGCTTTAATGTAATTAGTGATATTATTATTATTTCAGATTGAAGCCTGCGTAGATGTCAAGTTGAACCTTTCAACTTTTTTTTACTGTAATTTCACAAAATGTTGTTTGGTGTGACAACACTATAAGGTACTGTACTGGTTTCCACTGGATTAGTGGCTAAATCTTAGGAAAATTGTTCTAGATCACAAAAAGATTTTAACTCTACTGTCATTTCATCATATTACATAAAATGGAAAAGATATACAGTAGGCGGCACAGTGTATTAGAGGTTAGCATTGTCATACAAAAAGAAATAGCATTGATTCCCATCTCTGTGTGCATGGAGTTTGCATGTTCTCCGCATGCTTGGTGGGTTTCCTCCGGATACTCCGGTTTCCTCCCACAGTCCAAAGACATGCACGTAAGGCTAACTAGCTTTCCCCAAATTGCCCGTAGTGTGTGGATGAGTGTGTGTACAGTATGTGCGTCCTGCGATGGACTGGCACCCCATCCAGGCTGTACCCCACCTTGCGCCCTAAGTCTCCTGGTATAGGCTCTAGGCACCCACCAACCCTGTATACAGAATGAAGCGGTATAGACGATGATTGAGTGAGTGAGGGAAAGAGAAGATAGAGAAAAGTTTATGTTTACGCCTTGTTTCTGCCAAGTTGTCCTTTTTTTATCATCAGCCAAATACTGTACACTCCCTGTTTAGTAAGCGGATGAGAAATTTAAAAAGATTAAGATTAAGTTTTGTCTTAAAATGACTCGAGCATGTTAAAATTCACTTAAACTACTTTAGCGCTGTTATTTCAGCAGTGAAAATATTAACTGAAAATATTAAGTAACATTCAGGTTAGCTTTTCTAATTAACTAGTTTAATTAAGTAGCTTTTTAGTAGCTTCTTTTAAAGTAAATTGTCAAATCCGGCACATACAGTAACTGTTCATAACATCGCTTTTGATTTCACTTATGGTGCAGGTTAAACTTCAGACAGATATCTAAGTATTGCAAAAATTTCATTTAATTCTGTCCAGCCAGTTTTGCGTGATGCTGTGACAAAATCTGGAACAGACCTGCTCATAACTTCGACTTAATATTTTGGTTTTATTTATAGTGCAGGTTTAACTATAGACAGACATGCAGACAGACAGAATATTCCCTGAGACTGCTTTCGGGTCCTCCGATGTCTGAATCATAAAGATCTCATTGAAAGAGTGAGTTCTGACCAATGTACAGACAAAAGACCCTTCTTTCATTAATATAGATAAATAACTATATATCTTGGTGAAGTATGTCCTAGATACTAGAACATAAGCAGAGCCATGACAAAAGTCATTAAACAAACAATTTTATCATTAATTACAAAAATCTGTATAAGTAGAATGTTTCGGAGAGATCACATTACTGATTGTAATTGGGGGGGGGAATTAATAAATTGGAAGAAATTGTTAAATAGGCTCAAATCTCTGCATTTCTGTACTTCCATGTTCTAACACACCTGATCCATGTGGAGGAAGGGACTACTCCATGTGTTTGTACTCTCAAACTCATTCCATATTGCCAGAGGAAATGTGGATTCAGGATGTGAACATACATAAGGAATTACTGGAAATCAGAACATTTCTGTTGCAGCTGAGGTTCCCAGAAGGTGGAATACATCTGGAGAACTAGAGGCAGTTACCTAGAGTTTCATCAGTTGATGATCAGTGGAATATCTTTTGGATTATTTAATAAACCAGAATTTTATTGTATACAAGCAGAAAAGGAAAAATATAAAGGAACATATAAAGCAAGAATATGGACTATAATTGCAATAAATCACTGATATGTGTAGTTGTATGTGCAATAAAATAATTTAGTGTTTTCAAGTATCTTTTGCCTTTTAACACCAACACAATGCATTTGAAAGCAAAGCAGTCAAGATGTGATTGAACTATAGACTTTCAGCTTTAATTTAAGGGTTTAACCAAAAATATTGCAATAATCGTTTTGCAAATATACTGTAATTATCCAATTTTCTGATAAGCAGTTTCAAGGCCAAGAGTAGTAAGTGTCCACATTATTTCAGGACAAATTAAGAAGATAAAAGAGTTGATTCCAAGTGTTGAATTTGCATTTGGTAGCTGTTTATGAAACTTGCAGTTACTAATGCAGTCCAAAGAGATGCCAATGCAAGTAAAGCAGGTCATTGTTTGGCTGACAAAAAAAAATAAAGCAGACATATCAGAGAGATAGTAGAACTTCAAATCAGGCCAAATCAACAATGTGGCACATTAAAAAAAAAAAAAAGAATGAATACATTGGAGAGTTCAGTGGCACCAAAATGCCCTGGGAGACCACTAGAGACAACTAAAGTGGATGGTTACAGAAAGCGTACTTTGGTTAAGAAAAAACCGTCTTTACAACTTCTAGCCAAGTCAGGATACTTTTGTGACTTTTGTGGCATACATTGTCTATAAAGACCTCAAGATGCAGACCACTGATAACACTCAAAAACAAAAAGGTCAGATTTAGACTTTACTATAACATTTAAAAAAAAAAAAAAAAAAAAAAACCTGCCAGCCCAGTTCTGGAACAAGATTCTTTGGACAGATAAAGCAAAAAACAAATGATGGGAAGAGAAAAATATGGCGGATGAAAAAAGGGTTCAGGAGTCGACACACACATCAAACATGCTGAATGGCAGTTGGGGCTGGTGGCTGCCAATGGAACTGGGTCACTGGTGTTTATTGATGCTCACAGAAGAAGTCGGATTAATTCTGAAGGGTATAGAGGTAGACTTTCTGCTCAGATTCAGTCAAAACAGATAGCACTACGCAGAAAAGGAGGATAATGACCTAAGACATACCGCAAAAGCAACCCAATAGCTTCTTAAGGTAAAGAGTGGCATGTTCTTAAGAGACAGATTCAGTCACATGACCTCTACCTAACTGAACATGCTTTCTACTTTGAAAACAAAAGTAAGACAGAAACAAGGATCAACTGATAAAAGCCTG
>JAQMYK010000014.1:16314156-16325119 GCA_030014345.1 Clarias buthupogon | reverse complement strand
AGGGTTAGCAAGTCATCAAATTCTCGTGTTCACATTATTATTATTATTATTATTATTATTATTATTATTATTATTATAGGAGTTTATTTCAGTTGGTTCTCATTACATCCCATTTCTGTAGCTTCATTATTATCTATACTGATTGCATAATGCTTTTAATGTTTCCTAAATCCTTACACTCTACATAATAAGCAGCTGTTTATCAAACATTTTATTTGAAAAGAAAAATGTATTTTGCTATTTATTTAATTAGGTCCCAAGCACTATGACTTCAGCCCTATGACATCATAGTGTGCAAAGCGACCTCTTGTGTTAATTGTTCTTTGGACAAGATCATGACCATGTTAATTTGTTATACAGTACAAGGATATGATGAGTACATGCTGAGGATTGGAATTATATTTAATGAAATGCTGCCACATAGTGGTGAAATGTGAAACAGTGCCTTGGTGGTTAAAAAGTCATTTGTGGTCTTGTGCTTTGTATGCTTTGTATTCTTTCAGAATGGTTCTTTTTGCAAACCACCTATTAATCCATTTTTTAATCAAATTAATCCACACTGGGTATTTATAGCCTATTATGCCAGAAGTTTAATGTGGCACTGTCTTTATGGTTCTAGGGGTGGAGTCTTAAATTGAGTTGTGAATTTCTATGTGTTACTTACATGGAAACCACAACCTTATGTGTGAATGAATGAATGAATGAATGAATGAATCCATGCCCTTGAAAAATATTCATATTATATTCATATTCATATCATATTATCAAAGTATTTTTATGATCTAATAAATTCCTCCTAGGTAGTCTTGTCACCATGCAGCATCAGGATCTCCTATCTTGAACTTGGATTACTGATCAATTATCGTCACCTGTGTGTAGGTAATTCCATTTATAGACATAGAGTGGTTTGTGTCTTAGTAAAAATTATATCATTGAACAACTTGGATCAATTCTAAACACCATCACACAGCTCACAGTCAATTGCGGTTACACTTTTCGTTAATAAATAGATTTTGCTATAACAATCATGTCTCGCTCTCATGTAACTCTTTTATGGGTCCGAAGTCTGGAACCATAACCTCCGGTCCTGCGGTTTGGCCCAGCACTGGTGTCTTAATGAATCCACTTCATCGGCCTAATGACCAGCATTAAGGCTTCCAGCCTCAGAGTAACAGCTGTTGCCTGGACACGCGGCAGTCATTATTTAGCCTTGGCCACACTTTTTCCACATTGCATGCAGTTGTGCATGAGTACTTTGAACATCTTACACGTGTCACAGAACTGGACACTTAGCACATGGTTTCAAATTGTCAGCATGTAACATCAGAATTTTCAGTTTTTCCCCATGATAAAATGACAATCTGTCAGTGGAATTTAATGTTATGATGTTATGATCGTTCTAACAGCTGGATTGAGTCATGATACAATTGTGCACGCCAGGACCTGCGCTGTAGATCTGAATACGGCTGATCAGTGGTGTCGCTTCAGTGTTATATGGACAATAGTTCAGCTATTTCGATTCAGTTTCAGATCTGTGAAAGAGAGTAAAGCATTTACTACTAGTCTAGTCTAGTAAATGCTTCACTCTCTTTCGGCTCAGGTGATCCATAAGCATTTCTAAGAAGAACCATTGGGACAAAAACAAGTGGAATTTTCTCTTAAAGCAGAAATTTTCTCATTCTCATTTAATAATTAAAAGCATATAATTGCTTATTTTGCAAAATAAAAAAAGCACCATTTAATGTATTTATTTGCATTTTATTACCATAAATGTGGAAACAGTTGAACACTGCAGCAGGTGAAATGTCTAGATTGCAAGCTTTAGATGTCATGTACTTATTATTATTATTATTTATTTATTTTTATTTTTTTATTTTATTGAAGCTTTAAAAATTGCACTACATCATAATCAAATGAATATTTTCCCTTTAAACTACCATGTCGACAGGTCCATACTTAGTGTAAATGGGGTGGTGAGTAACACACTTTAAGAGGACTAACGGTATAAAAAATCTTAATAAAGTCTTTAAAGTAAAGCATTAAACTTAAATTAGGTTTCTAAATGAAATGTAAATATGCATGGGCTGGATGGCTGTATTCTCTGCGAACACTGAATGCAGGTTACAATCTCCAGTATGTAGTACAGTATATAGTATATCATTTGTAGTCTTAACTTTAAAAAGAAATTAATCTAGGCCATTATAAATATCCACAAAGATCTATGACATAAGATTAAACTGTACGATGATATAATGCATACCTAGAATGATTTAAATATAGGTTAAATTAACATAATTAAGTTATACAGATGTTAAAGTTACATAAAGAACCATTAAAAGAAGGTTACATAGAATCATTGAAAAAGTAAATGATTTTACAGGTCAGTTGCAGGAACCATTCAATCCTACGAACCTAAACCTCATTACGTCCCAGTGGACCAATTATTAAAGTGATTCGATCAAAGTGGTGGATAACTAACTAATAACAATTTCATATGAAGTCACATTGAACAGCTCTTACCGTGTAAAAGGCAATCCTGCACAACGCTATTGAGAGCTGAATGTGTTCAGCCATCTAGGGTGCCTAGCAACAGCGTCACCGACGACAACCAAACACGCCGAGCCAGAGGAGGTGAATGAAGGTCTTGCTGTCGTAATAAGACAAAGCCCCAAAGATCTCCAAGTCAACACGCAGCAGAGGTGGCCCTGTGTTCTGCTTTTATGCACTTACAAAATAGGAGGAGACCACTTACTTCATTTCAGACTGGAAAAAACAAACAGGGAGGGTGGGAGATACAGAGAGAATAAGAAAGAGAAAGAAAGAGAGAGAGAGAGAGAGACGAGAACACAATGACTAGGAGAGCCATAGATTAGTGTACTGCTTCCCTCCAGAGATTATCTCCTGAGCAGCAATTATGGTGCAGAATAAACCCTGCTAATTGGATTATGCTGTTTTTCACACATACAGTAGATGATAAATGAAATGAGATGATGCCATGGGACGGTCTCAAGGGCTTTTAACATAACATTTGGTTCATGTTAAACATTGACCTGAAACGAACAACAAGAACTGTGTGTGTGTGTGTGTGTGTGTGTTTGTGTGTGTGTGTGTGTGTGTGTGTGTGTGTGTGTGTGTGTGTGTTGAAATCTTGTTAAAATGTAGTCTGTAGCTATTTGCATGTTTGAGTAATGTGCAACGATTCCACAACTCAATCTGGCTTGTATTAAAATTCCAGTATAATTCAGTTATAAGAGAAAGAACAGCAGAATCAGTTACAGGTCATTGACTTTACACATTTGGAGGCAGCTCGCACTTGTTTTGTTTGTTGCATGGATCGAAAGTTTCTTGAAACTCTTGGCCTACTGTTGGCAAAGTGGATTTAAAGGTGGTTGGATGTAATTGCATCATCACCAGCCCAGAAGAATGGGTGACTTTAAACCACTGGTCCAACACTGGCTGATGTTACTCCAACTTTGGCTGACGTACTGTAGGGTCGAAGTACTGCTGTTACAGATTTATATTTAGATTTATTTTTTTCTTTGAAAAGTACTAACAGCTAAAAACATACTGTACAGTATATACTACAGTATATTGGTAAGACTTTTCCCTGTTGTAGTATTTAGTCACACCACAAGGTGGCAGCAGTGATGTACAAAAATATCAATTGTATTGTTTGCATTTAATTGAATTAATATTTCTTGAATGATGTACATTTGTACTGCCTGTACTATGGTATACAGGTGTAACTATCAGTTACTTGATTAATTGGCTTGGTATAAGAGCAGGGACACAGTTAATTTGGAACAATTACAGTATTTCTTTAAACATTTGTGATAATGCTTTCACCATGTTTCATGGGAGAGAGAGAAAGCCCTCCAAGCACAGAGAGAACATGCAAACTCCATGCACACAGAGTTGTGATTCGAACCTGGTCGGGACTCGAACCCAGACCCTGTAGGTGCAAACCTACTAAGTAACCTCCTACAATTATCATTTGATTTAAATGCATGTCAGTTTTATTTACTCTTCTAATTCCCATTTTATGTTAGACCAGGCATTAACACGTGACCACATTCTTGCTGACTCTAAAAAAAGGACCGTGTCAGCACCAGCCCACTGCCCCCATGGCACAGAAACATAAGCTTGTCTTTTTATAGATGTACTTCACCCTAATGTGACTTGGTCAGATACAAGCATTAACACAATACATTTCAAACTCTGGGTGCCATGGCAGGACAGGAACAGGGAGTCACCATTTCCCATGGAATCTCATGCCCCGTACGGCACAAGGAGCATTTTGAAAATAAGGATTTAGAAAAGTGCCGAGAAATCCATCACTTGTTTGCTTTGCCAGGACCCGGGATCCAGGAACTTAAACTGGACACCAGAAACCGGACTGGATTTCTATGCAGTGACGAGGATTTGGGGGAGCCCCAGTTCCGAATCCTTGTGGATGTGACCCAGTTCAAACCCGAGGATATTCTAATCCAGGTGTTTGAGGGGTGGCTGATGGTCCGAGGGCATCATGGAGCACGGATGGATGAACACGGCTTCGTGTCACGGAGCTTCACCAGACAGTACCAGCTGCCTGATCATCAAATGCAGGCAGGAGATCTAAAAGCCATGCTGTGTCATGACGGAATATTGGTCGTGGAAACCAAAGAAAGATGGTGGGCAGCAGATAATTAGCTTTTGGCAAAGCTTGCAGACTCTTGACCATATGCATCGAGGAAGGAATTGATGTCATTTTAGGATAAAATCTCTCACCATATGTCTGCATGCAATTAAATTACTTATGCAAAATAAGTACACTTATGTCCATCCCTGTTCGAATGTAAAAATCTCAAATATCTTGTGGTATTTATTTATAACCTTGAACCTCTAGTATCCTGTGAACAATCCTCCATTCATCCTGACATTGTCTTGCTTGACCATGGAGTTCATGCACTGCTTTGCTCTGATAAGACCCGGAGACTGAGCGACTCACGAAACTACCATGACTTCTCGTTTTTTTTTCTTTTCTTATGACTTTTGATTTAACTGTACTGTCTTTAATGTACATGAAAGCTATTTAATGAGAACAAATCAGTTTAAACATTACTTGAGCACTTTATTCACACACACACAATAAACTAGTTATGACACCGTGCAAGTTTCTGCTGTAATCTTAGTGACAAGCCGGATTATAAATACACTTTTACAGTGTTAGAATGATCTTGTGTTATCTGTTATATAACAGATATACTAGTACAACAGACTGTCACGCAAAGCGGCTGATGCATGGCTTAATATGTATGTATGTACTGTATATATGAATGTATGTATACAGTATATATCATAGGAAAATATGTATGGAAATGGTGTTATTAGGAAATATTACACAATGACATGGTGAAATGTGGCGTGATATGAAGCCAACTTCTAGCTAAACAGGATTCTTTTTCCATAACATCATGTCCCAAAGCATTTTTTTCTCCCTTTGTACCACAGCAGCTTGAAATAACTTATAGTTACATTTAAGGCTGGGGAATGTCCACAAGACAAATTAGTTCATGTTATCACTCTAGCAGTTAGAGACAGCAGTTCCCTTACCAGCGTATTGTATATTGTTTCATTCTCTCGCAGTTAGCAGCACAAAAAGGGACAATTTGAGACAATTACTCAAGAGAAACCAAAACCGGGCTGTGTGTTGGAAAGCACTGAAACATAAAAATCCTTCCATAAATGGTAAATAAATCTTCATACAGAAAGATTATACATACCTTATTAGCTGGAGCACCACCAAGCTGACACTGTTAAGCCCTTAAGCAAGGCCCCTGCACTCTTACCCCAGCTTGCTAACAGGGGTATGTGAACAAATCTTTTTTGTAAAGTGTACGTGACAAATAATTGAATTTAAAATTTTAATATCAATTCTATGCTTTTCTTTTCTAAATACCTTTTTTTAATTTAACTATTTATTATCAGCCACTGATTATGTAAAGCATCCACCATACAAGTGAAGTAACTATCAAATCCATAACATATTAACCATAATATGAGTATGTTGATTTAAATTATAACCAAAACTATTGTCAAGGATCCTGTCACAGAAAATTAATCAATGTCCCCAAACCAAACATAATCACAAATTGCAGGGGTACAACCTGGACAGGGTACATTGCAAAAGTGCTGCATAAATAGTTGCTTTCTAAAATAACTAGTCATAGTAGATTTTTGTGCAAGGCTGTGTGGATTTTTGAACTTTTAAAGTTCAAAAATCTTTACCTTACCTTACCTTTGCTTTAACTTAACAAACTGTGTCTTTATAGTTCTGTACATAGGGGCATTGTCAGGCTGGAAGAGGATTTGAATTTGTAATTCCAGGAAAAGGGAAATTGTAATTTTTGCATGATAGAAGACACTTTAATCAATTGTGTGCTTGCAAATTTGTGGCAAATGTTTAGGGAAGGGGCGGCACGGTGGCTTATTGGTGGCTTATTGGTTAGCACCGTCACCTTGCACCTTCAGTCCAAAAACAGGCAGATTAGGCTAATTGCGTGTGTCCTGCGATGGATTGACACCCTGTCCAGGGTGTAGTCCTGCCTCATGCCCTAAGTCTCCTGGGATAGCCTCCAGGCACCCTGACGATGAGGGACTGAGTGTTTACAACACAATGTGGTAGTTGAGTGTCATCAAACATTTGGTCAAATTTATAGTGTATGATTTTTTTTATATAACACAGTGAGTGTACATGAACTTGTATAAGCTATATGTATACTGTACACACACACACACACACACACTTATTTATTTATTTATTTATTTATTTATGGGGAGAGAGAGAGAGAGAGAGAGAGAGAGAGAGAGAGAGTAAATACACAACATGTATACACTTCAGGAAAAGAAAAACGTGTATAAATATTTTAATACTAAATTTATTTATATACATTATGTATAAACATCTATAATAATATACATCTATATACATACAATATACAATATAATATACTATTTTTCTTTTCATGAAAAGTGTATAATTTCACTCTGAGAGAGCGAGAGAGAGAGAGAGAGAGAGAGAGACTTTTTATAAGGTGCAAAACACGTACTTGTACAGTAAAACTGAAAAAAGTTGCCCCAAAACAGGGGACTCTGTTGAATTCAACGTTATCGCCGCCCACACAGGACAGGAATGATTCTCGGCGTCCTGATTGGCCGCTCAGGTCCGCCCACGATGACTCGACTAGATGACGTAATGCGTTGTTGTAGAGAGGGAGACCGCTCGGCTGTGAGTGGGACGGTCGCGCGGTGCTGCTCACTGTGAGCTAGAAAGTCAGGCGATGGAGACGTGATCTGTGTACACCGCGCTGTGGGATTATAGTTAATACATAACAACAGCAAACAAAGAACAACGTATAACTCATCGTTAATGGACTGATGATACGAGGGGGCTGCTTTCCCAGGGATAGCGGAAGGAACCGGACGGTTCTCGGTGCGCTCGCGGACACGTAAGCGACGCGGAAAAGTTGCGCTGGTCGGTTCGTGCTTATCAGGCTCGCGCGTTTGTTTACTGTGGTTAGCTGGAGTGCTAACAAGCCGGTATTTGGTGTTTGGCTTGTTTTTTATTCTTGTTAAATAAGTATATAAGTATATAAATATATAATGGCGGGTTTACAAGCGAAAGTGTTGTACGACTTTGCTTCTGAAAACCCGGGAGAGATCTCGGTGAAGGAGAATGAGATAGTGACTCTGTACAGTGAGCTGGACATAGAGGGCTGGCTGGAGGCGCTGAACAGTAACGGGCAGAGAGGACTCATCCCTGCGTCCTACGTCGAGGTCCTGAAGAACGAAATACCGTCTTCATTTAACAACAACAACACTGCTGTTGATTCGTACCAGAGCTCTCAGAGTGCCAATACTTTTAGTACTGATTTGCCAACAGCACCTCCATTACAGCAGAGCTACCCAGCAAGCCAAGGCAGCGACGATGACTGGGACGACGACTGGGACGACAGCTCGACGGTGGCTGACGAGCCGGGTGTCACACGCCGAGATCTCCACGATTACGAAAACGGGCCGAACACCTACAGGGTTTCCACGTCCTCCATGGCCCGTGGTCCGAACCTTCAGCAAGCCAAGAGTTCGGCTACGGTGGGCAGAAACCTTAACCGGTTCTCCACGTTCGTGAAGTCGGGAGGCGAGGCGTTCGTGCTGGGCGAGGCGTCCGGCTTTGTCAAGGACGGCGATAAGATCTGCGTGGTGATCGGGCAGTACGGCCCCGAGTGGCAGGAAAACCCGTACCCTTTTCTGTGCACCATCGACGATCCGACCAAGCAGACGAAATTTAAGGGCATGAAAAGCTACATCTCGTATAAACTAACTCCGACGCACACGCAGAACGCGGTGAACCGTAGGTATAAGCATTTCGACTGGCTCTACGCCCGGTTGGTCGAGAAATTCCCGGTCATTTCAGTTCCGCACATCCCAGAGAAGCAGGCCACCGGCCGATTCGAAGAGGATTTCATTTCCAAAAGAAGGAAAGGTCTGATATGGTGGATGAACCACATGACGAGCCACCCGGTGCTGTCCAGGTGTGATGTTTTCCAGCACTTTCTGACGTGTAGCAGTACAGACGAAAAGAGCTGGAAGCAAGGCAAGAGGAAGGCGGAGAAGGACGAGATGGTCGGAGCGAACTTCTTCCTCACGATCAGCACACCTGCCTCTTCTCTCGACCTGCAAGAAGTCGAGAGCAAGACCGACGGGTTTAGAGGCTTCACCAAAAAAATGGACGATAGCGTGATACAGGTGAACGCCACGCTCAACGAGTTTGCAAGGAAACAGATCACTGGATTTAAGAAGGAGTATCAGAAAGTCGGCCAGGCGTTTAAGAGTCTCAGCCAAGCTTTCGAGCTTGACCAGCAGACGTACTCTGCCGGCCTGAACCACGCGCTTGCATACACTGGCGAGGCTTACGAAGCCGTTGGAGACTACTTTGCAGAGCAACCGAAACAGGATGTGGACCCGGTGCTGGATCTCCTCGCACTGTACCAAGGACATCTCGCCAACTACCCAGACATCATCCATGTTCAGAAAGGTATGTAGCGAACACACACACACACATTTTCATATCCTGAAGGGACGAAATGCTTGGGCTTGACTAAACCACACTGGGTGTTTGCATGACCCCATTTGTTTGCCTGTAACCCACAAGTGTTGTCTGCTTCTGGTTTCGTTTGATTGCTGAGTCACATGGATTATGTCTCTGCTGATGTGACGTGTGTTTTTCCATTGGTAAATACACGCCGAGAAAGGACCTTTTGACTGTGTATGTGTGGAACATAATCCACTGTTTACAAAGTATAGCTGATAGTAACACCTGGTGTAGCAGGTGCCTGATTAATTGGTTTTACACAGGTTTAAGAACTCGTTATAGGGTGTGATTTGAACAAAAATCACAAAGCCATTTTCATTCCTAAAATTACAGCAACTACTCGAATACTAGATAAGAATACTCTAATAAGACTGTTTACCAACTTCCTTCTCCTTCGCTAAAGTCTATGGATTCACTTTGCAACTCAGAGATTCTACATAAATTGCGACCTTAACATTCACATCCTTCTGCAGAGTTTTAGCCTTTATTGGGAATTTCGTCTGTAACAACCATGGAAAGAAGCAGGTCTAGACCAATCACACAACTGAGCATGTAGGCAATAGAAAGTAGTAAATGTTCACGTGAATTTTCTGTCACAGTTGGGTATATTTAACTTGCAAGCACAAAGATCGAGATAAGGCCACTTGAATGAGGTATATAATTATAATAATGTGTAGTAGTTAATAATAAAACCACGGAATGTACACTGCCTGGGCAAAAACAAGACATCGTTTCAGAAGGGTTAAAATTATTGTGCTGCATCAAGCAAAGAAAACAACTAAGGAGATTACTGGAACTGGGTTAAGATGGGGTCAGCTTTCTGGAAAAAAGGTGGTCTGAAAAAAAAAAACATAAATAGAGATCAATTAAACGTTTGATGAAGTTGCATGGTTAAAAAAATACAACAGTAAAAACCATAACTATGTTTAATAGTTAAAGTTAATAATTAAAATTGTGATAAGAACTCACAGGATTGGGACTAAACAACAAACCGTGTGTCCATAAGAAAACCACTTGTTGGTGAGACTAATCAGAAAAAAGGCTTCAATTTGTTAGAGAGCATATAGATTTTAATGGATTGATGGGCGGGCGTGTCAGTGTAAGAAGGGAAGCACATGAAGTGATGCACCCATCATGCATAGCAGTCACTGTATAAGCCTCTGGAGACTGTGTTATGATCTGCGGTTTGCTTCTAGGGACAGCAAGTTAATCTATATACTGTATATAAAACAGAAATTCTGTTCATTGTAAACTTATATGTTATACTGTAAGCATGTCACAGTCATTCCTCACCTAATGGAACAGTAGGCATCGCATACGACAGGTAGAATTAAGAACTTCTGGAACAGTGGAACAGTGCGAGTCGCGTGGCAATAAAATGGAGTTAGCCGACGACCTGAATGTTCTGGATTACCAGGTTATCACATCAATGGAGTTTAATGTTCGTGATGGCACAGGCATCAATCAAGCATGTAATCAAAGCTAAAGATGACCGAATTAAATCTTAGCATGATAAGAATGAGTGAGTTTTTATTATTTATTTATTTTGGGCCAGGCAGTGTATATCTATATGATGATCTTTTTAATCCAGCATGTGTAAGTTTAAAATGCAGTTGAATTATGATATTGATTGCTAGTTAAATAATAACCTTATCAAGTCACAATGTGAAATGACATTTTCCCCTTTGGCATTCATCACTGATTTTAAACTAACTACTTATTAATAGAAAATAAAAATGACTATGTCCACATTAATTGTTAAAGGAGACACATTATGCAAAATGTACTTTGTAGTCATTTGTAGGTATTCATATGGGCATCCAGTGTGTGTGT
>JAQMYK010000014.1:16218247-16236064 GCA_030014345.1 Clarias buthupogon | reverse complement strand
GACAGAGAGGGAGAGATAAACTTGGGAATAGAGACAGAGAGGGAGAGACTGGGGAACAGAGTGACAGAGAGAGAGATAGACTTGGGAATAGAGACAGAGAGAGGGAGAGATTGGGGAGGAGGAGGGAGAGTGAGGAAAAGAGGGAGGCAGAAAGAGGGAGGCTGCAGGAGACAGAAGGTGAGGCTGGGGAGGAGGGAGAGACAGACAGAGAGGGAGACTGGGGAAGAGGGAGAGACAGACAGAGAGGGAGACTGGGGAAGAGAGAAAGACAGGTATTCCGAGAGATTTTGGAATAGAGAGCGTGAGGAAGAGAGAGAGAAAGAGAGAAAACGAGGGAGACTGCAGAAGACGGAAGGGGAGACTGTGGTAAAGTAAGAGACAGACAGAGAGGGAGTCTGGGGAAGAGGAAGACACAGACAGAGAGGGAGACTGGGTAAGTGAGAAAGACAGACAGACTGAATGGTAGAGCCAGTGATGGTTAGACAGGGAGACTGGAGAAGAAAGAACCTGATAGTGAGACTTCGGGGGAGACGGGACAAAGACGGCAAGAGAGAGAGCTTGAGAGGAAAAAGGATGGACATAAAGGAAAATGGAAGAGAGAGAAGGATAATGTTTAGTGAAGCAGAGAGACAGACATGCAGCGAGTGAGATGAGAGGCGAGAGAGACACTGACAAACCGATCACTAACAAGAGAATGAGACCGACAATGAGGGAGGTAGAGCTGGAGAGTTAGAGGGACAGCTAGAGAGGGAGACAGACAGACAGACAGACAGACAGAGTGAAAGAGGTGGAAAGGCAGAAGGAAATGGGAAGAGATACAGAGACCGTCAGCTTGAGAGAAAGACAGAGACTTTTTTGTATTTATTATGGTTCTGTATTGCTCTCTCTCTTTCTCTCTCTCTCTCACACACACACAATCATTGTTCAGCATGAAATTTGGTGCTGTTTTATATATGTCTTCATTTAAAGCTGATTATTTGAAAGAAAATATTCTTTGAAGGGTCACCTAAGCCCTATGTGAATGGGAATAAATTCTGGGTAACTTTGAGTAGTACAGGTGCATCACTGTGACTCTGTTGTCTGGGAGATGTCAGTGATATATTGTTGGACAAGTCTCCCAGCAATAAACATAAAGGACAGCAATAAAATGCTCACAGGAGGAGCGACTTTCTAGCAAGTTGTATTTTCTATGAACCTGAATATCTCATGTGGTCGTACAACCCTGTCCACACCTGGTGTCAACATTGTTATCGAGAGATCACACATGGACAGCCCAGACATATAGTCGTTCACACATTATTACACACACACATTTCCTGTGACCACTTGTGTTCAGATTTTATACGTCATTTCCACAGAAGGAAGGATAAAAATACTGTGATAATCCTATTTTATTTTGTCTGTTTCAAAGACATCGCTTGTGTGGTTTGTAAATCAAACAAAGAAAGAAGATAAAAAGCAGCTGTTTTGGCCACAAGACCCTGGAGAATCCGGTTCTGTTTTTAGGTATGATTGGCTTCCATATGTGATTTGATCCGTCCCCGAATACGCCGTATCTCAAGACCAAACAGACTTGGTTACGGTTCCCAAGCGCAGAACGATTGTGTTCTCACTGATCAAAATAAACCAGACTTTGGGGTCAAGCGTTCTCGGGAACAATCTCTGGCTCTAATGTGAAAACGCCATTAATCTTTGAGATCCCTGTGTTCACACCTTCACTTATTGTGGATCATGCAGGACGCTTATTATTGCCCAGTGTGAACTGGAACGCTCCCATTTCGTTCACATCTTAGCGCCCAAGTGGTTGAGGAGTCCCTGGATTAGAGAAGAGATTTTTATTTTGCATACTTGCCTCCACCATCTTTATTTTGGAAGGGGAAAAAAAACCCTCCCGACAGTGTTTGACTGACGGTACTTACGTAGGTTCTTTTTTTCTTTTTTTTCTAAGGACCTCTGTCACAAAACTGATCTCTGTTGTTCTAATATACTTCCTGTCATATGTTCATGAACGTTTCACTAGTACTTTTTACATTTTACATGAGCATGGAGGGGCGGAGCTATTCACAGATAGGTTTGTGTGGTTGTGATCAATGCTCTTTGTGCAGTTAACTAAGAATAAAAAAATTATAAATGAATACACGTAGGACAGTGTTGATACTGTGGCAGGCCACCGCAAATAAATCAGTGTATGTCAAATGCTTGATTGTGAATTAAACCTTACCTAAGGGAAAATACATTATTGATTGTTATTGTTGATTTTAATATGTTTAACTATGATTTAAGTAAAATGTGGGAAATCTGCAACCCTACTACACACACTACCTGGGAAAGCATTTTCAGGTGAAAGACAAAAGAACATCCTTACGAAAAGCGAGATCCCATAGAAGGCAGTATAAAGGCAGCTCGGGTTATGAAGCATTACTGTATGCTAACTTTTAGTCTTGCGGTATATAAATAGCAGTTTATTTTCCTTAGTATGAGTGTCAGTTCCTTACATGTAAAATGCTGATGAAGTAATACTGTCATTGCTTCATTTTTATTTTTATTTTTTACCATTATTAATTTCTTAGCATTTAATGTTGAATATTAAAGAATCTTGTCATGAGACGCAATCGTCCAAAATAACAGAAAATATTATCGTACTGTGAACGCTTCACATAGTTTAAAGTTTGCCTTGTAAAAAGAAGTGCTCAGGAAAGGCGAGTTTGTCTTTGTAACCAACAAAACACAAAAAAACACAAATCAGTCAACTGTTTATATGTTTAGACTCCTATATGTTTAGAGTGTTGCATATATAGCAACAATTACAGCAGTAATGTTCTTTATTTTATTTAAAATAAAAGATGACTCACATGAGTAAAGAAAAGAAAACATAATTTTTGGTATAAAAAGGTTTAATTGTTTTGTCTGATGCTCTTATTAACAAGTCTGAGGATCAGTTGTTTAGTGCTGTTAAGATGTAAATAATAACTTGATCCAAATAGTTTTAAGCACATTTCACATTAAACGTCCATTAAATAATAACTATAAACGCATAGTGGTGTCATTCTTTTGAGGTTTATTCCCTGCACATTAAAAACATTCGGAGTTGACTAATGAAGCTTTACCTGTGCCTCAAACGTCATGCTCATGTCCTTATTTAAATAGTTCTTGACCTTTAAAAGAAATCTCAACATAGCTTTTAAACCTCTAAAGGTGTCTTTGTGTCGTATTTGAATTCTGGTTATTTCCTTCAAAACGCCCCCACCCCAACTTCCATTCAGCACCAAGCCGCAGTGGTAGGCGTCGTTTCGGGGTCACGATTGTGCTAAGTGCGCTAAACACAAAAGCAGACGGAAGAAACGCTTCCTTCTGTGTGTCCTTGCCTTCAGAAATCGCTAGTAATCTGGTGTGTTATCAGATCTCAGTGCATTGCTATAATATAATCTACGTTATAATCTATCAGGGTTAAGGATCTGTCTGGAGTGAATTTGAGTTATTTTCATTTTGCAAACCCGGCTCTCAGAGCGCAGCACTTTATAATGGTGTATAAATAACATCACCTGCCACAAACCTGCTTTATTGATTTCTCAAAGTGATATCATTCTTGTAAAATCCAAGAACCCATGTTTTGTTAATGAATGCTTGACGCTGATTTTTTTTCTTTCTTTTTTTTTGTGTGTGTAGGGATTTCACTTCTCTTTTCCTGTTTTCTGTAACGGTGCTTTACTATGAAAAATGTATTTGGTTGATGTGGTCATCCCGCTGATTCAGACGTTTATGCAAGCAGTCGATTTATTTTAGGCGAGAACGGCACGGCTGTGTAGGTGTGAGCATTTCAATCGAATTGTTAAAGATCACCCTCCTAACATGAAACAACACACCAAACACACGGCTCCAGCTCGAAACACAACTGTGAATCATTGCTTACATTTTTTGGCCAGAGTCTGCCCATGTTTGGAGGAGCTTGAAGGAGTCTGACTCCACCCCATGGACTGTGTGTCTGAATGATTTCGCCTTTCACTCTCATTTGTAAGTAGTAATTAATGACTGAGCATGCTGTTATAGGAAAATAATCCAGAAGTGCCTGGGGTGATGTATTCTGACATGAAGCAGAGTTATTGTCCATGATTCACAGAAAAAAAAATGCACCCTGTCAACTTGAAATTCCTGCTCGTAAATTCAGGTTGTTTCTTGAAGCGACATCAGTTTGGGCTGTGTAACGATAAACCAGTTGCGTTTAATAAACCTAATCTATTGAGAGAGAGAATCGTACCAAATATAGATAGAATGGTTCCTACTGAATGTGAATTAATTTGTCTCTGAAAGAAATTATGTGAAAAAGTCACGCCATTGTAATCTGGGATGTCTTTATTTTCTTTCTTTTTTTCTTTTTTTTCTTTCTTTCTTTCTTTTTCTTGGGTTGTACTGCACGGTCCAAAGATAATCGTTCTTTCTTTGTCTTAAATCATGTGCCGCGTCCACCGTCCAGGTCCTTGTGCATGAGCCGTTACTATAGAAACGATGACCTATAACAATGAGCACATTAATATAAATTTCAGCAGAGTCGTGATGTCATCGAACATTAACACATAGAACACACCTTCCGATTCGAGGATCGGTCACGGTCAGATTATTTAATGCTTTTGAGAGTAGAATAACTCACTATGATAAGATGCAATAGGGCGAGTTAAAAAAAAAAAAAAAATCTGCATGCTGTAGGTTTCTTCACTCCCCTGCTATGGCACCCAGATGGTATCTCCTTGTGTGAAAGAAGCGCCCCTCCTATTATCCACCCGCGTGGTACAGCTGGTGACAGGGGAGCATCAGCTGTGCCAGTCCCTGCAGGCTGGCACCGGAGTCGCCTGGCGGTGCCAATAAAACTCGCCGCTCGCCCATAACGCCTCATAAACGCTGAGCTGTCTCCCCATTACAGAAAAACAAGGATCGTTATCTCTCCTCCCGGTTTCCTTTTTCGGATTACCTTTCCATCGATGATACCAAGGGATGCTGGCAGAGCAGCGGGAGAGCAGTAGGTATGGAAAAAAAAACACATTCTCCATGGTGACAAGCTGGTTTGTTTACACACCTTTTTAGTGCAGTTTCATCTGCTGCCATGGTGGGCTCAAAATAGCTGCGTGGAGATGTCTTCTGACCAAGGATTTCTTTCATCCACGGACGGATAAAAATTTGGTTTCCTGCATTATTTATGATTTTGACATATGACAGAATGAGTCTACAGTGTCAGGATGTTGTTGTTGTTGTGTACAGAAATCATGATGCTTGATTATTATACAGAATGGATTGGAGTGATGATCTTTGTTTACATGGTTTTAAGAGAAGAATAGGAAACAGTTGTTCTTTGATAAGGGGGTTATTGTAAGAACCGGTTTCCTGTTTAAACCCTCAACACATGGATATGCTGTTTTGTTTTTTATTTATTTATTTATTTTCAAGCGATGGATATTTTGCACGTGAGACTCGAAATTGAAATGTGTTGTTCTTGTTAGAAGTCTGTCTTTGTGATGCTGTTGGTTTGGTGTTTTATTTATATTTCTACTGCATTTTGTTTTGATTAGATTTTTTTATTTTTATTTAAAGGACTCCAGGGATTATTACAAATTGAGTAAATGTCTTCTCTGTCTATAGACGATGATGCTTATCTTTATCAAGCAACCAGTTTTATTTCAATTTCCTTTTTTCTTTTTTCTTTTTCTTCATTTGGAAATGATGGAAATGTTGAGTCTCAGTTCCCTGATTTAGTGACACACCAACTGAGGCATCTGTGATTACATCACATTAAGCTCATGAACCTTTTAACCTCTAAATATTCTTTCATTTATTTGCTTATTTATTTATTTTTAATTGTTGGTATTTTACCAACTGTACAGTTGTTTATGAGAATGCCAGTAAAGAGTGAAGCATGGAGTTCACATTTAACAGTCATTTATTAACTCTGGTTAAATTTGTCACCACACCAGTCAAGTTTCATTCTCTCTTGCCTTTGTTGTTAAATGCATCATCTGATGACTGATATTTTCAGCCACTTATTTTGTAATTTCTTCCAAACTGTAATGCGACAATGTATTAGAAATTCTGGATTAAGATTCAACTATTTGTCACATGTAACTTACAGCACAGTGAAATTATTATTATTTTTTTTTTTTCCGCATTTCCTAATTGGGAAGCTGGGGTCAAAGCACTGTGTCAGCCAGAATATACAGTACAGCGCCCCCTAGAGCAGATAGGGTCGAGAGCCTTTTTCAAGAGCTCGACAGTGGCAACTTGGGGGTGCTGGGGCTTGAACCCTCAACCGCCCGGTCAGTAACCAACAGCCTTAACCGATTAAGCCACCACTGCTTCTAATTAGGAAAAAATTAGCTTGAAATTAAGGTGTTCATTTGGTTCAGTTTAATTGTCTTATTAATTAGCTTGATGCTTTCTTTCAAGGAAGTTCAATAGTATGAAATAAAATATATTAATTCATGCCGGTTCAAGCCAACTATGTAGGTTCACTATATAGTTAACATCAGTTATTTATCAGCAGTGCCGCTGAAAGAGGAGCGGAAATTATGGAACAAAATCATCCTCAAAGAAATGTCAAAACACAGTTCGCTCTCGTACCTGGTGGTCAAAACTTATTTTATAGAAATAGCAGTGCGTGTGGACTACATGAGTGTTTGTACACCTGACCTTCACATTTGTCCGTCTCTCTTTACTGTTATAATATCTTTTTATCTTCTATGAAGGCTTTCCACTAGATTTTTTCAGCTACAAGAGCATTAGTGAGGTCAGGCACTTGTGTCTCATGAGGAGGTCTGGGATGAAGTACACCTTCCAGTTTGTTCCAAAGGTAATTGGTGGGGTTAAGATCAGGGCTCTGTGCATGACACTTGAGTTTTTCCACTACAGTCGTGGCAAGACGTGTCTCCTTCTCTTTGTGCACAGGGTCATTGTCGTACCGGAACAGGTCGGGAGAGGTATTTGTAGTGAAGTGAAATTAAGAGAAGACTGCAACCCACAACAATGCAAAATATCAATAGTTTGCTTCAGTAGTTTTCCTGAAAACTCATGTAGGATTGAGGTGTTTGCATATATAGTTTTGGCCGTATGATGTATATACACGCAGGATATACTTGTTATGTTGAGACATAATAAAATTATGTTGATAAGGAGATTTGAATTTACTGGAACTGCGTTATCAAAACCTGGATGTATAGTTGCGGAACCGTCAACTTTGTGAAAGAAATGTGGTCGGAAAAAAAAAAAAATCAAAAATAGAGATCACTTAAACGCTTGGTGAAGTCACATGGTTAAAAAAAATTAAAATCACCTGCAAAAAACCATAGCTATGTTTAATATTGAAAGTAAGAGCATTTTTATACATGCAGGATTAAGACTAAACAGCTGTATGACCACAAAAAAAATCAGTTTCTGTGAGACTATTCAGAAGAAAGGCTTCAATTTGCTAGGGAGCATTTTTCAACAATGGAAAATAGTCATGTGATCGGATGAATTCCGATTGAACCTGTTTCCAGAGAGATGGGCGTGTCAGGGTATGAAGTAAAGCGCATGAAGAGATGTACCCATCATGCATAGTGGCCGCTGTATAAGTCTCTGCACGCAGTGTTATGATCTGGGGTTTCGTCAGTGGGTCAGGTCTAGGCTCAGCAACGTTATGTGGCACTAAAATGAAGTCAGCTGACGACCTGAATGTACTGAATGACCAGGTTATCACATCTGTGGAGTTTTTCTTCCCTGATGGAACAGGCATATTCCAGGGTTCAAATTGTGAAAGAGTGATTGTGGGAGCATGGGGAATCATTTTCACACATGACCTACACATCACATTGTGTGTCGTAATCAAAGCTAAAGCACCATTATTTTATACGGAACTGCTCTTGTTATCAAAACCAATCCCACACAACATTGTAGAATGATGTCTTATCGATGTCTGGAGGCTGCCTCGCGCACCACTTTCCTTTAAAGATACGTGTCTCACTAAAAAATGTTTACTCAGTTTATCTCGGGATACAATGCTTCAAATGATTCATCAACATGGTTACCACAATAATCTCACTTCTTGTTTCAGTGCTGGCTTTGTTTGAATCATACTGTATTTTTCTCTGTTCCTGTCAGTCTGCATGCAAGAAGGCCCTAGTTAGGTCTTATGATGCAAGACAAATGGTGTGTTAAATGAGTTATTACGTTATATGACGCTTTTGTGCTGCAATTTTCTGTATTTCATTTCGTTATCATCACTGAAGCCAATTCCCTGAGCATTGCTGATGCATGAAAGGGGAAAAAAAAGTTGTCCGTCATTCATACATGTTAATTCATTCAAAAGATTTCGCGATGACGGCGAGACTGTATGCTCAGTAGATTTGTGCATGGTGAGATTCAGGTATGAGTTTAAGTACCATGTTACGCCACTGTGTGATATACGCATCAACCAAAGTTGTTGAGTTGCCGATATCTCACAGGAATTTATTTTCTGCTTTCAGAATCTGTTTATACAAACGTCAGATATCCAGGCTTTGTGATCTGCTCGTCCCAGGGCCCGAAAACAAGCACTTTCAAAGCACAAAGCCGGTTGAACGACTTCTGAAATAGTAAGGGAGTTGGGAATATATTTCCTTGGGCTCCTTCGTCTCCTCGGTGCCTCTGGCAACGCTCTTTCAGGCTCCAGACGTTTTTTTATTTTTTTTTTTCGTCCGAGGGTTTAGTCACTTTAGAAAAACGTTCCACCCGACTCAGCAAACGCACATGGCCTACTTTTACCGACATTCACGTACCAGCTTTAGCATATGATGGAAACTCTCGTGTTGTTTCTATTGTAACACCCAAGACACAGCTTTGCTTTGTTTGTCCTTCCTGCTGTATTAATGATTTCATTGTTTAGGGTGTGTGTGTGTTTGTGTTTGTGAGTGAATCAGCTGCTGCTGACAAAGGCAAGAACGTTACTACTTATTAACATTTGCATTTTGTGTTTAAAAAAAATATTATTGAATGTATAATCGACATATTGAATGGAATACAATTCGAGCACTGTCTAACTCCATATTCGGCCCTTGAAAACATCAGAAATATTTCCGTCTAGATTACTAAAGTTATTTTGGATCTGTGAGGAAATGGCTTACATGCCTTTGGCTTCTTTAGTATTTGTTACATGCTTTTGCTCTTGCTTCAGTTTAATCCTCACTTCAGGTGGATTCTTTCTCGTTTGAGTTAAAGGGTGTCAAAAAAAATGTGACAATCATGTGAAATATGATTATCTGCAGTATCTGCATGTCCTAGGCAAACAAAATTAAATGGGCTTCATGTTGAAAACTGAAAGATGTATTTATCAAAATTCCAACAACATAGTCAAACGGATACAGATTTTACAACCGATTTCACAAAGCTTCGCAAACCTTCAATACACATGCCTGTGGCATATCTTATGAGTTCCTCTAGGCTTGTAGGAAAAGGAGAGGATTAAGACCAGTCCTTTCACATAGTCCCATAGAAAAGTCAGGTGAACATGGTGGCCATTTCAACAGCACACTTTCATTTTATCATTGGCACGCCCGATCCATCTCTGTCATTAAACATATTTATTTTTTACACATCTCGTTAAAATTTGAGAGCGTTTAAGTGAGAATTGGGTGTGTTGCTAGACTACGAAATGATGTAAAAAAAAATTGGGACACCCTATATTTATTAAAAATTTTTTTGTATTTCTCTGTAATTTGTTCCAGGTCAGCTAATTTTAGGTACAAAAGTTGACTTGTTTTTGTAGTTTGTGTTGCACTACAGCCACACAACAATGAATAACTGATCAGAATAGTAGTCGTTAATGTATCTTGTGAAAACACAGATTCTCAAAAGACCATATGTATATCACGCTGACTGGATGAGGAACCTCATGGTGCTCCGCAGTCGGGTTCAGAGCAGTCATACAAAGCAGCAGGACTCGGCCATGAACTGTTTATCCTGACCACACATGCAAATTTCTTTTCTGCAGCTTCTCAAGAATGCACCAGGCTTGCATTTTACCCGAAAAAAGAGACTCATTACTCATTCACGTCATGCCAAGGTGGCAACCAGTTCACACTTTTCCCAAGTTCCAAGAGTCTGCTGAGGCCGGAGTGAAGGGATTTTTTTACTTCCCTTTTTACAATAAAAGTGTGTTGGTTAACCTCAGACTTCTGCTCTAATGCTAATGAGAATATCAGTTTTTTTTTCTTTTCTTTTTTTTTTTTCTTTTCTTTTTCTTTTTTTTTTCTCCATAAAAGCCTTCGAACTTTTAACTCGACTTTTCGATTTCTTTTGGTTCAGTTCTCTGTATACTCCGAATCTTTGAGCATTTGTATAAAACTTCGTCTCATGAAATCGCCGGAGACCTTAGCACTTGTTAGGAATATAATTTCTGCTCCAGCGGTCCTCTCTGCATGAGAAAGCCTCATCATTTTAGTGAAACTGACCTCCTTTTCTTTTATTACTGTTCACCGTCACTGGCCGGACCTGCTCAGGCATGCTGTGGGAATTTTAATTCAGGCATTGCTGTGTAAGAAAAAGGAATAAAACATGACAAGACAAGCTCTTATTGGAAAATAATCAACAGCTGGATGGCTTGATATCAAGTATAGTTAGAGTTACCATAGTAACTTTAAAAAAAAAGAAAGCAGTAATTTAAAAAACCTTTCAATAATCATTACAAAGTACTTAACCTGGAGATGTCTTCCACAAATATTAAATAAACAACTACACAAAATATGTTTTGTTAAATAACAATATTTGTTAGGGTTTTTTTTTTAGCAGTTTATTAGCAGCATAAGATTGAGTCCACAATGACATGTCGATGTATCGGATGGAGAGCATTTTTATATATATATATATAGTATACATATATAAATATAAATAATTAGGATTAATGTAAATCTGACCTGCTGTTAGAAAGCAAATCATCGCATTCATATTCAAGAATTCACCAGCATTGTGGTATAAAATTACATGAACACCTATAAATTGTTGTTTGTCAGAATGTTTTCCTAAAAACAACGAGCAAAAATTGGAAATTTGGAGATAATATTGATACAAGTAATGCTCTGGCAAGTAATACTAAAAACTTTTCATGTAAATAAAAATAAATTGCAATGCTTTAAGATGTTGACTGTGAGAGGGAGTTTAAAATACAATTTGTGATTTTTGTTTAGGAATGCTGGGGGAATGGGTTCGGGTTGGGGTTTGGGTTAGCGGTTAGTCGCGCAGTGCTAGAATGTAAAATACTGATGTTACCCCTATATGTGGTGTTACACAAGCAAGTGCATTTTCTTTTGAACGTGCTGTCATTTTCTTTGCTATAAGTACTATCTCTCTACGGTTGCTTTGTGTTCTCTCTACAGTACTGAAAAATGTACAGTATTATCTTTTATACAGGCAGTTAGCTGAATTTACGTTTACATTTGTTACATAATTAGTAAATTATGTTATTCTTAATAGTGTAGCCTTAAAACACATGAAACAAAAAAAAAAAGCCATAAAATCTTTTTCCGGTTTCCGCGACTTTGCGGGTGGTCGACTGTATTACAGATTATGATGATCAAACTTTTTAGGAGCCGCTATAACACTATTGCGTACTAGATGTGCTTGCAACTTAATCCATGTGGAATTTATTTGCATGAATAAGTGCGTTTTTAAAAAAATGTACAACACCATCTGTTGAATTTTGGAACGAACGTGTTACCATGAAGTGCGTGGAGTGAAGGTGTAAGATCACGTTTATTCAGTAAATTTCAATCGCACACTCATAAACTTGTATTAAAAAATTTACAGCGGCAAATAATTTTTTTATGATATTTATATTTTAAAGTAGCATATCTTCTCTTCTCGTGGGCAGATTGCGATGAAACAAAGCCAATATGCAACTCAAGCTCGGCCAAATACATACTACCAAATACAAATACTGTGAAAACCTTGTTAAAATTCGTTCAGTAGTTTTTACGTGATCTGTGCACAGACAAACAGACAAAAATTCTTAAGTATTATTGTGCAAATAGAGTATATATGATATTGATATTATTGTTATTCCTTCACAAGGCAAATTAGTCAACTTTCTTTTAGAAAGCTGCTTTATTGTGATCCAGTGTTGCAGAGAGCTGATGCCATGAATTAAACTTTCGTTCTGATGAAAACACAGACGCAGCAGCTTATACTTTTCCTACATTTTTCTGCGCTGAAAAATCTAGGGGCCCAGAAAGAACCTGGAAATGAAAATATTCGCAATGAAAATATTTATATTAAGACGTGTGTGTTCTTAATAAAGGTCTTTGAGGAGACATTTACAAGAAACGTGATGTAATTTATTCGGTCACAAGACCACCTGTTCTGTAATGTTAATGTTTGAGTGTAAATTACGCGTTTCCTCTTCGGAGAGAAGCGCCTGTCTTGTCACAGCTGCCTCCGAGTTTAACAAGCGTTTGCTTTCTCTTGCGATGAACGCATCTCTGCACAGTCCGTATGCTACCAACTGTTTCTCCATGGTATTTAGTTCAACATAAAGATTAACATTATAAAGCCAGAGTTTTTGCTCCTGTAAAAAATTTAAGAAAAGACATTTTGGTTTTCTGCTAAAAAGAACCATGAAAATGCCTGAACAGCCTTCACTGTGACTGAGCTTCCTAATAGTTTGTGATCTTTCAAAGAAGCATAAGGTGTATCCTCATGTTATGCTTATTACATTGTCTCTTATAATTCTTTTAGTTTTTCTTATTTGTGAAACATCTTGGGTATATTTGCTGACAACGTAACATATGAGTATATGCAGAAAACATATGCTGTTATGTTAAAGCAGGTGTTAAAGTTTTCATTGTACAGAATAACAGAACACCAGTTATTAGAATAAAAACTCCCTTTATTTCTCTATATAATCCCCTGCTACTCTAATGCACTTATCCCAGTGTTTCACTAGTGCTTGGATGCCATCAAGGTAGAAAGTTTTCTCAGTACGCCGGAGTCATGATGATCAGCCTGCTTTACATCATATCCTTTAATTACCCAGCCATGTGGAAGTGGCTTGAAGTAAGGTCAGGACTGTACGGGGGATGTGGAAATAACACCCAGCTGAGTTCCTGTAATGTGCAAGTTATATTAGCGAATTTCCACAGACAGATGCGTCTCTTCCTCAAGCTGGCAATAAGTTATCCGTAAATTCTCAGGGATCAGGTGTCCACTCGCTGAATGTTCATTGATGTACGATTTATTTTAAAAACGTTTTGACTTGAATGCCCGTGGTTTAGTGTAGCATATTGTAGCATAGCATGGCATCACTATTATTTTTTACAAGCATTAAACCCAACATGGTTAAAAGAAACCTGCTGTTGCAACCAGTTCAGTGAGCACAACTGCCATTATTTCCAGTGCTATTATCTGTAGCAGGACTGTACTTTGGGCTGAAGTGTGTTTTATATTTTTGATTAATTTTACGACTCACTGCAGTAAACTAGTCTGATGTAGAGAGATTTAAAAAGCTTCATCTAAGGTTCCCTTGGAACCGAAAGAGACGAATCAGTATGTGTGCTGGCTTAAAATATCTATTTATATTTCTGAGATATTGTTTATGGTTTGTGTGTTCGTCAAGGAGCTTCTATCAATTTGCGGGCAATTCAACACGGTGCTCGCGTCATTATCATCAATTTTATTTTTGGGGGGAAAAATATATATATATGCAGCTTGGGCTGATATTTGTTAACACTTGTTTGTACTTCCTTTTTTCTTTTACTCACATAAATAATAATTTTTTTTTTACTTTGCTTCTAAATCCATTCATATTTTTAGTTACAAATGTGTTCATGATATTAGCTTCATGATTCAATTCTATTTGATTGACACAATGAATATTTATATGAAGCAAAGATCAGAGCAGGTAAGAGTTTTTATTATTTTTATTATTATTATTATTATTATTATTCCCAAATCATATGGTAAAATGTTCATTAATTTCGGTCTGTAGGAAGTCATAAATAGCTGCAAACATGTTTCAGTATGTAAAACAAAATAAATAAATAAATCCTCCTATCAGTTTGATGGAATAAGAAAAGTTTTTGATGTCTAGAAATGAATGATTAAAGCATAATGAGCTCTTAGAGCCATTATAAAGGCTTTACAGAGCATAAGTAGCAGGTGCATCTCAATATCAACTGTTCAAAGGAGATTATTGCATATTTTGGATGCCGTCATAGAAAGAAATAACAATCAGGAATTGGAAGGTGTGTCCAAACTTTTCATGGGAACTTTTTATTTCGAACCTATTTGAAGTGAAACCTGACTTTCTCAGGGTGTTTTTTTTGGGGGGGAGGATTTGCTGCAAGGATTTTTTATGGTGAAATAGTGTGGGGGGGAAAAGGCTTCTTTTAGAGGCATTATATATATTTATTTTATATATATATATATATATATATAGGCTCTGTATGGGCGAGCTTTGGTCATCAGCTTACAAGCCATATTTGATCCTTTTTTGATTAATGACAAGTTGACAAGCTGATTATTGTTATTATCATTAAATAACCCTTGTATTGAACCTTTGTGTTCCTGTTTTGTTGTTCAGTGTACATCTGAAAAAAAAAAAAGTAGCTGCCTCATCGACCAATATGCACTAGGGCTTTTGTTATGAAGGTATTTTTTTCTCACTCTCACTCTCTCCTCTTGTGTTACTAATGTTGGCACATCTGCTTTTGGCCACTGCTGCAGCAATAACGTTCTCTGAGAAGGGAGAAAAAAAAAACTTTCTAGCCTGTCAGGTTCTTTAACTGTCAGGAAGGCCTTTCTGTATCCCTCGTTAGAGCTCTCTGACCACAAATAAGCCACCTAATGTGACTGAAAAGTCTATAATGCTTTTAGATTCAGTCACAGCAGCAATTTTTCAAAGTGCTCTTGCTTACCCAGGAGTCTTAAATTCATGAGACTAATCATATTTAGACTTTTCGATCCGCCTGGGAGAAATCGCACCTTTTATTCCGCCTTTCGCATTTTCACCACCGATACCAGTTTGACTGATTTATATTTGGTGTATGTTGTTTGAAACAAACAATGTTTGGACTAAAACTGGTTGTCGTGTGACATTTGTTTAAATGAGAAGTAGCTTGTTGTTTGCTCTTGTGTGCTTGGTGTACACCCTGTAGCTACACATCTAATAGCTGCATGGAGGTTTTCACATAACCACTGCACAGGATTCAGTTTTGTAACAGGACCATGTTTGCTTCCCGTTCTCTTTAAAGATTTTCACTCAAAGCTTGAGACGTCTCACTTCCTCATGAGTTTCTCCCAATATAACAATTCAACCCAAAGCAATTAAATTTTTATGTGTGGTACAATTTTTCTCTAGAGTATTTACTGTATGGAATCGTTTTCCTTAGTGGTACTTACAACTATATTCAATCTAAACAAGATCCAAGTTTAGAGTTAATGGATTTTCTTGATTAAGACAAAATTAAGAGCATCATTTGAAAAATGTTGGACCTGATACCAAAGTCATGTTTTCAAAATACACAGTAGGTTTGCAGCTCTCTGTTCACCTTGTCCTTTTTTTGTTCTGCTCCCTTTCTCATGGTGTACAGTATGAGAGTCATAGCTTTTGCAGGTTTTAACCGCTGGATATGGTTTTAGAGTTGAAACCTAAACACACTGACTTTTTTTTTAGCGACCCTACAAGAGTAGTTATTGTTTTTTCACAAGTTCCTGTTTAGTAGAGTTATGCGATTTAATCAATTAAGTAGTTTAATCGATGTCGATTAACCAAATATTTCAGTCAGTTTTTTGCGATTCAAAGTCGATTAAAAAAATTTTAGGTACAAACTAACAAATGTTAAATGAAACAAAACTTGATTAATTCCTTAAAAATGTACCACAGCTTTCGCAGAAAATAGAAATTGCTTGTATCTTCCACAAACACTTGCATTTTATGAGAATGTCGCTGCTTCTTTTTGAGTTTGTCCGTGGTTGGTACAATATCACCACCAACTGGGCTGGAGCGTAAATCAGAACATTGTCAGGGAATTATTTATTTTTTATTACTTTGTACAAGAGACTTCTAAATGATCAACAACACAAGTTACACATCATTTCATTGCTTATAAAATCTTTTTAGGTTTTTAATACCTTAAACATGTAAAAAAAAATATAGCTATTTGGAAGAAACCAGACAGTAAACTGTAGTGCAATTGAATCTAATTGGGAAAAAAATGCAATGCCTGAAAATCTAATAAAATTTTATTGAGAGCTTTACTTTCAATCATGATCCAATAGGAAACATTTGGGGGCAAATGGATCAAATTATCCATCTTGTCTACTGACATTAAAAAAATTATAAAAAGTAGAAATAGTGCTCATCTCTGCATGCATATTGTTTTTCCCATAATATTAAACATTTTGATTTCTTTTTACAACAATTTTTAAACTTGTTATATTTAGTCAGTTAAGTAATATAAAACAGCTGTTAGGTTTTACTGAGCATGCTGGAGAATATGAGTAACTTTGTCACACTCGCTCCTTTCTATTTTTATGCAAATCCCAGGAGCGTACATTAGATTTTTTGTTTCCATCTAAAAATTGGTCTGTCTTGTACTATATTTCTTTCATTACAGCCATTCATATATTTTCCTGTAATGTTATTTATTTATTAACTTTTAAGTTATAGATGGAAATACTGAATGATTTTTTACATAATTATGCAGACATAATACATAAACATATATAACAAAATTGGTACAGCATGTAATATGGTGCCTAAGACTTCTGCACAGTACTGTATATATAAATTTGAAGCCAGCTATGTTGTTGCTGGCTGTAGACAATGTAGTGTAGTATCAAATGTACAGCTGTACACACAGCTACAAACGTGTGCATAAGACTTCCCCTTCCTGTGATATATATATTTTTTTAACTGTGCAAGATCATTTGGTTGTATGTTAAACACATGCTTTCGTGCTTTGTGTTTTTTGTCTCAGGGCCAGCTTTGGCCTGAAGAAGCCGTTGAAGATGAATATGGTGAAGAGGATCATGGGGCGGCCGCGGCAGGACGAGTGCAGCCCTCAGGACAACGCGCTGGGCCTCATGCACCTGCGCCGCCTCTTCTCCGAGCTGTGCCATCCGCCACGTCACATGACCCAGAAGGAACAGGAGGAGAAGCTCTACATGATGCTGCCTGTCTTTAACAGGGTGAGGGGGAAAATATGTCCTGCTGCACTGTAACGATGCTGGCCATAAAATGGCAGCTTTGTAATTTCAGTTTACATGGTATATTTGATTTGATAACGATTGCTCTGTATCACATGGATTTGTATTCACTTCTTAAATTTGCCAGTAAATAAATTTGAGTTCAACTGGCCGAAGTTGCTTTAAAATTAATTCATATTACGAGGAAGTTTTTCATCCTTTATTTAAAAAGTGAAAAATAGCTTCTTGGATAAAAGTTCAGTATAGATCCGACTTGACCGTGTTGCGTTTTTGTCTTAGAATGTCACAGCAGTGGTTTGAAACTGACTATGATCAACTATGATCTGTGATTAAAACTGACTATGAACAACTGCAACGAACATTTATTTATTTTAAATAGGTATTTATTAAACTACTACTGTAGCTGTGCCCGTGACTTAATTCGCGTGAATTTTTGGAATTGTATAGTTATTGCAAATCAACAGAAATACTTTAACTGACCACAAAATTTTAATTTTTCAAAGCAATTGTAGACCCATAAGGGCGTTTAAAAAAATACACAATGCCATCTGTTGAATTTTGGAATGAACCACAATTTTTACAAACTACCATGAAGTGCGTGGAATGAAGGTGTGAGATTGAGTT
>JAQMYK010000014.1:16205684-16218147 GCA_030014345.1 Clarias buthupogon | reverse complement strand
TCTGTTGAATTTTGGAATGAACCACAATTTTTACAAACTACCATGAAGTGCGTGGAATGAAGGTGTGAGATTGAGTTTATTGAGTAGATTTTCATTGCACACTTATTAGTGCATATTAAAAAATTTACAGAGCCATCTGTTGAATTTTGAGATGAACTAAAGATATTTAGATATTTTTCAAGGGTGTTTTCCATTTTAAGTTCAAAGTAGCATGTCTTCTCTTCCTGTGGGCCAATTGCGATGAAACAAAGCCTATATGTTACCTCAAGCACAGCCAAATAAACCTGCGAAAACTCCATAAAAATTTGTTCAGTAGTTTGTACGTGATGCATGCACAAACAAACAGACAAAAACAAACAAATTCCAAAAACCTTCTTGATGTGTTCTATTAATCATCTCACATCCCCCCCCAAATTTTTTTTTCGCAAATATCTTAAATGTACATACACGCCAACTTTACAGTTTAATTATATGTATAGATGATCTAACTATGATCAACTGCAACCAACTGAAATTTAATTTGTGCGGTTTTAATTAATTATGCAATTTAGTTTCCCCTTTGTTGGTTGATTAAATTATTTAAATCATTGGGGCAGTTTTTGACTCAAAATTGATTTATACTTTGTAAAAATATTAAACTTTTTTTTTTTTTTTTTTTTGCAAATCATCTCCATTTTCCCCAAACACTCGCATTTTGTGAGAGTACAGTATCCCACTTACTGCCACCACAACCGCCACCTAACTGGAGTGGAGTGTGTGAGTGGAGTGGAAGTTCGTCAGGGAAAAGAAGCTGTGAGATGTTTTAAAGAACGCAGGTTACACAGTTAAAAAAAACAAACATTTTTATACACAATAGTGTTTATTAGATACTTTTTAATCAGACTAAACGTTAGTGCTCAAATCAAATAAAAAAATCGCAATGCCCCAAAATCTAATCTAATCTAATCAAAACCACTTTGTTGATAGAATTTAACATCTAAAATCAGCTGTATTGTAAATCAGATTAAAAGTGTGTCTGTTCTTTTATAATAATTGTCTTTAGCCAAAGTGTATGTATTTACTAAGCGTAAACATTGTTTTAATTTTGTAAATGCATTGAAATAATTTTCACTGAATCATATTTTTTTAATTATTGTTTCTACACATGGGTAATCCATTTACTTTTATTAATGTCATACTAAGAGGAAATCTAAATTAATTTGACATGCACTTCCAAGTAATTAAAAATCAAACACCCAGATATGTTTTTAAGTAATTGATGCATAAAAGGGTTATTTTGCTAAATGGTGTGTTGATGCTGTGACTCGTCACTCTTTGTGTCACGGTTAAATAAGGTTGCATGATGAGAGACACAACTGATTTTTTTTATTATAATTTTTTTCCCAGAGCTTTAACTGAAACTCATCTGGAGTGTTTTTACAGCTGAAATGTTTTTAATGCATTTATTCACTATTTACATTATTGCTTTATCCAAGGAGGTTAGTCATCATGATATCAAGAGTCTCGGCATGGTCGAGTGCGCTGTGTTATTACTCTTCAAGTTCTGATTATACAGAAACGCCGCTAATTGGCTGTCATCACTGATCATAATTTCACGACCAGAGCGGTCATAAGGATTTGAAGAGCACTCGTTGACGCATAATGGAGCAGAAGTGATAATGGGAAAAGCAGTGACTGATTTTAATAATCGTGCTCGAAATGTGCTTCTGAGCCTGAGAGCTTTAGCGCTTAACTCAGATTAAAACAGGTGATTAGTTACAGTTACATGAAAGTAGTCGTGGTGATGAACGCTGCATTGTTTTTGATTCCCTTAAAGTAATCTGCAATGATGGTTCTCAAAATGGCAAATGTGAATGTCTTAGAGTCTCTAAAGCTAATTTTTAAAATTAGTTTGTTACTGTAGTGAAAATTGCAACCCTTCATAATCTTTTTGTTTTGTTTTACTTTTATCTATTACTATCATTTGTTTGCAAGATACATCTGTTTTAAGGTTTTTTTCCCTGATTGTAAACAGTTTGAGATTTGAGTTTACAATGATATATTTATAATAATTAATTGGCGTTGCTCTCTTTACATCAGTCACAGTACCAGTTGTCCCTAACTTACGAATGAATTCCGTTTCAGTTAGCGCGTTTGTAAGTCTGATTTGTTCGTCAGGGGACTACCTGTAATAAATTTTGTGAAAATCTTTGAGCTCATGTCTTCAAAGGCCAAATTCTTCCTTTTCTAAGAAAGAAGCTCCTGCTCAGCACCAATTGTACAGGTTTTATGTTTGATTTAACGATCAGTAATATTACTGTTTACAGATTTTTTTTTTTGTAAAATGTAGTTTCACTAATAGTGTTTTGTTCACATTTATGTCTGTAAATATATATTTTTTGACAGGTGTTTGGGAACGCTCCGCCAAGCTCCATGCATGAAAAGTTTGCAGACCTGCTGCAATTCACCACTCAGGTGTCCAGACTAATGGTGACCGAGATCAGACGACGAGCATCTAATAAATCTACAGGTGAGACCCCATAACTACTGTGGTTGTTTTGTATTAGTATTGATAAAAAGGAATCTTATTAGCGCTCTCGATTTAAAGGAATCATGTACAGGTTAAATTAAAATCAATAAATCAGAGTACAATAGCGTTTTCATCCGATCCTGTTTTTTAAACTAGTCAGCTGATATTTTTAGTTCTGCCGAGACTAGAACTGGTTTGTTGTTCTGCTTCCTTGCTCTTCCGTCCGCTCTCTTGTTTCTGCTTCTGATTTGGTATCTTCAAAGAAACCTACGAGACGAGTACATGTCGGATCGCATCTCTGAAGTCTCCGAAATGAATTATTGCCTATGACTTGTTCTGGCACCAGATGGAACGTCAAAGTTCTGATTATATCACCTCTGACCATATGCTTCCCAGTCCCTCAGAGGATGCTCAACAGCTGGACGTGGGACAAATAGACTTAGGGAGGAAAGTCCATAAACTCATCAGAGTTAGTTGGAAGTCTGCATGAATGGATTTTAAAATGTGATTTTCATTTGCGACATAATAATTAAAAGCAGTATTTTTTCTTTTCTTTTCTTTCAGTATATTTTTTTTGCAAGCAATCAAATAAGCAAAAGCACATTTTTCTTACCAGGCAGCCCATTTTACATTTGGTTTTAACAATCTGTCTGTAGTGTAACAATCCCCAAAGGATAGTATCATCCTCAGATGTGAGGCTCAAGTCATAATTTTTTGCACAGGTTGAATCTCATTTTGTTTTGCCTATGCTTACTCCTTTGGATATAATATACAGACATTTTATTCTTCACAGAGCTCAGAAAATATTTTTATAATTAAAACGACATTTTCAACTAGAGACAATTCCCAGAGAAATTATGAAGCAGAGACACATGGATGCATTGGGTTTCCATTGGGTTTTCTGAGCAATACGTTAAGAGCAGCTTGTTCATAGCAGTACGGTTTCTGAGAAATTGAGAGAAAGGTTTCCTCTATGACGATCTTAACCTATTAACCTTTTTCTAAAATAGTAGAGATTAACTAATTCTTCAACATGGAGTATTGTTTTCTGAGCAGACCCAAACTGATCGAGCAAGAATCCTAAGTCAGTCGGAGGATTTCAGCAAGGGTCCCAAACGAATCCTTCCGGCCATTTGCAAATCAGAAAAATGGGAATTTTGCTAAAGCCATTGTTCCAAATACTTATGAAAGTAATAGCGCCCCATTGCCCGGGGGAGGAGATGAAGTGGCCCAATCTCTCCATTGGTACGACCCACATTTTTGGCCAAAGTTTCTGTGCTCAAAAGGGTACACCCCTACTACCTGCAGTGTGTATATAAAGAAGTTAATTAAATGGAGTAAATGGATACCAACGACATTAATCGACTGCCTTTTTGCTGCTGAAAGTTACTTAAAAACAAGAGTGAAGCCCATGTCACATACCCTTCTTAAGTTTACTAGCAATAACTTGTATACTTAAGTACTCGCAGTATACCGTCAATTAGTGTTAATTTCATCAACGAAAATAATGACGCAAAACACTGGTCGACGACCTTTTTTTTTTCTTCCTGTGACTAAGACGAGACGATGACAAGACGTCACGGATATCAGTAAACAGTGACTATGATGAAATCAGCATGCGATATCGTTGACGAAAAAGATAAAAGACTCAAAAATAAATAAAGACTAATAAAACATCTGTCATTAAAAAAAAAAAATTGTTTAATAAGAATACAAGCTCATTTCGGGGCAGGTTATTTTGTTTTATTTGTTTATCCTGTTTAATGTTATTATCTATGGGTAGATGAGTATAAATGAGTAGTACTGGTAAAACAGACTAGTCTTACTTAACTCACTGATGCAAGCAGAAAAACAGTGAAACATAGTCGCCTGGATAGGTTGTATTAAAGTCAAATGTACACAGTTTGGAAAAAAACAGAACACTGTGTGTTAACCCCAAAACCTCATTCCACTTTTGTGAAATGATGGAATAGAGTTGGTCTGGTTATACTGTATGGGGAAAAAAGAAATCTGTTTGTAAAAATTGTAAAATGTCAGGGCATCTGTGACCTAAAAGACAGGAAAGACCAAGTCCATATGTCACACATGTTAATGATTCAAATAGAGCAAAATGAGAAACAGACTATCAAGCAGAAAAATGTGACCTGAAACAAGCTGTTATATCTCAAGATTTTTCAGCATATTTGTGAACATAACTCTGTTTAAGGATTCACCTGTTTTATGCATTATTGACTTTTTAAGTCTGTGTGTGTGAATAAGTAGTTCTTTATTATAACATTTTAAAATCAGATATTTATATGAAACCCCAGTTCCAGATAAACCTTTTCAACAGTCTTGTAGGGGACCTAGAATCAGATGAGTAGACACTCACAATATGAAACTGAAATAATTACTTACATGAACTGTTATTTTTAGTTGCATAATAAACAAGCAGTAATTATTTTAGTTCTTGACCTAATTTACATATATTGCTCATTTTGTGTGTGGTTAGAGAATAAGCCACATCAGAAGCACTGACGCGTGTCATAGTCTCTAATTGACTCACTATATAACCACAGATGAGCCTGAACACAACCTGGTGTGTGAAAATGAATTCAGCCTACGCGAATGTGTGTATGTGTGTGTTTGTCTGTTTTCCAATACAGAGGCCGCCAGCAGGGCCATTGTGCAGTTTCTTGAGGTGAATCAGAGCGAAGAGGCGAGTCGTGGTTGGATGCTCCTGAACACCATCAACCTGTTGGCCTCCTCTGGCCAGGTATGAATTCCTCCCCTCTATAGTCCGGTTACAGTCAATCGTTAATTGATTAATCACAGTTAATAATTTGAACCGATTGAAAATGTACTAAACAATAATGTTTTGCATAATATTTCTCCGTAGCTCATATCTATTAACATGTACACTACTAGAAGGCGCATTTGCCGTTCTTTTTTTTTTAAATTGCAATTCTAATTAGAATTAGAACTAATTATTTTGTCTTATCTAAGTAATTAGTTAGGAATGTGTTATAAGAATTGGTTTAAAAAAATCTTTGTCTTGTCACCATTAATAATAAATACTTAATCGGTTATTTATTGTTAACGTGGTTACGAAAAATGTGTTCACCCTGAGGTTACACAATGCTAAAGCAGCCATCCAGCATTTAAGTTCAGTAGTTCAGTATCTCATTTCCTGTTGTCTATACAGAGTTCCTTTATTTCTCCATACTGTTCATGTTGTTCACACTTTAGCCACAAATTTCCAAACTTTGGTTCATGACCATTGAAAAAGAGTTCATGCTTACAAAGCACCCTTTTTTTTTTTTTTTGATGTGTCAGAAATCCATCCACTCATCCAGCAGCTCTGTCAGCGGTTGTGATCTTGGGACGTTAAGTCAATTAAGTTCCTTTTTGCAAACAGCCAGTGCAAGATTCTGGAGAAAAAAAGAAAGTCTGTGCATCTGTTTGTTTATAACATTCGAGTTGATGTTGATAGAAGTTGTCAATCAAAACTTTGCCCAAAGGTCATTCTTGTTCGCCCCCCGCCCCAACAGATAAGTCAATCAATACGTGCATATGGAAAGACTGACATTTTACGCCAGTGCTTTGAAATAGCCAATATTACCTGACATCTAGTTGAGATAGAAACTCAAGTTTGTTTATTCTAAGTTTCAACATCAATTTTCTGGAATTTTTATTTATTTATTTATTTATTGCTATTTTGAGTATATTTTTCTGACTTTATTTGTATACTCAACCTCCGTTAAGAAAATGTCACTCAGCACACTGCCTCTCGAGTTTTGCATTCATTTCCCTTCATTTCCATGGCGTCTTTCTGCAATAGCAGATAACGTGGCGACTCTTATTCTCCTCTAGTGTTTCCATTGACCAGTGGTCAGGTATAACTTCTCTGTCATCTGCATGAACTTGACCTTTAAGCAGCGGGTCTGTTCTGTGTCATTAGCATTCAGGTGCAGTCCACACCAAGTGCGAGCTATTCCTGGCCTTGCCCGTCTGCCACTACAATGCCTCCCCCACTGAGATAAACCCAACTGTCATTATGATTCACACATGGGCCTTTAAACCATAGCCTTAGATTTCTTCTTCTCCTTGAGGGGAACAAAAAAAAAATCTGAAGGGGAAGGTGTTTGCAATGTCAGAGAGCACCTCAGATGGAAACAAATCTTTTTTCTTTCTTGTATAGTATAATATCCATTATGTTATAGAGCTTATGCTTTTGGTTCTTCATTTTATCTCTTGCAGTCTTAACATAGGCACATCATCTTGAGAGTGTTCGTGTATTGAATTTGCTGATGTATTGACTCAGAGGTCATCGAACCCTGAGGTCTGAGCTGTGCACGTTTCTGAGTGAATCATCCGCCTGACTTAACAGTTCGCCATCCCTGACACCATTTTTTATTTTTATTATTATTTTATGGAGGATTTCTTTTTCTTTTGCCTTCATTACTTTTTCACACCACCATTCTGATCTAGCTGTATTTAAGCGTCACAGTCGGTGACTAACACCGCTGTTCTCGCTGAGCTCGCCTTTGTTTCGTTAAAACCCACCTGAGCCTGAGGCTGATGTCATCCGTCTTATCCCAAATATGGACGCCACGGTCTCTCGCAGCACATTAAACCGTTAGAATCGGCAAACCCCAGCGGGTGTTAGCGGCAAGATTGATAGCCGGCACGGCGCATACACAGGTTCATATCAGGGTTGGAGGTGTCTTTTGTGTGGAATGAATATTTTGAGGATATATTTTCACTGAGAATAATTGCTGCCTTCCTTGGATAAATTATAGAAAAACCATCAAGAGTGCTCGATTGATTTTTCCGTGATCAAGAACGATGCCCTGGTTTAGACCTTATGACAGGCAGAAAACCGTTCATGGTTCACTGAACTGGAAAAGAAAAAAAAAAAGAAGAAGAATCTACATTTTCCACTATTACACTAGCTAAGCATCCGCTAAATAAGAGTTCTACATACTGTATGCAGTGCGTTTGGAGCAGATGCATACGGTGGAAAGGCCATGAACCTTTCACAAATACAGCACTAACTCTCAGATGTTCTGTTTTATTTCATACTATTTTCACATCCCTAGTCTGATAGTTACTGTACTTTACTGTACTGAGTGGACATTACTGGTTAAAATGACACCGAGATGTGAACTTAGAAAAGGTTAGATTGGTTTAAATCTCAGTCTCTCATGGAATCAATGACATGCTGATAATGTGGTGGCAATCATGATTGATTCTTAATTGACCTTAGAGCAGCTGAGAAGAGCATTTTGGGTCTTAATAGCTCATTTCGAGTCTTAATAGCTCATTATGTTTAGCTCTCCTGAGACCCTGTGACTGTAGTCAAGCCAGACAAAGGAGATTCTGAAGTGTGAGCGTAAATAGGTTTATTATTTACCTTGATATTAACCAGATAAACATCTCAGGTCGATAATTATATAATAGTTAAACTAAAATCTCGGCTGTGGTGTAAAGCTGAAATCAGGCTAAATCAGCAAATCTGTTTTTTTGCAGAAAACTGTGGACTGCATGACCACCATGTCGGTTCCCTCCACTCTGGTGAAATGTCTGTACCTGTTCTTCGACCTGCCCCACATGCCTGAGGTTCCCGGCGCCACCCAGACCGAACTGCCCCTGGGAGACCGCCGAGCTCTGCTGCAGAAGGTCTTCGTACAAGTAAGTTAATTTCCGTGTCAGGCCAGTTCTACTTTTTCTAATAGTGAAATCTTGTGTTAACAGAGATGATTACAGTGTGTTCAGTTTAAACAAGATCCAGTTAAAGGGGAACCGTGATGTGAAGCAACATGCATGGACCTCTTATGTCAGGACTTTGTTCTCGTTTAAGAGAACTTGTCTCTTTGGTAGAGTTGTCAGGAAGAACAACATTTTAGACACAGAAACGAATAATTGAATATTTATCAATCTCCAATAAATGCTTTATCCTTGTCACGGTTGTTGTCCATCTGCAGTCCTCTGCAGTTACTCTGGACATTTTTATTATCAAAAGAAATAACATCATGCCAAATGTTTAAAATGGAACTGAACCAATTTTTGACCCAGATGAGAAAATAATATTTGGATTTCTGCTATAGATGAGTATTATCACGATACCCAGCTGCCGATTCGGTTAATATTGCAATTCTAGTACCAAGTATCATGATTTTATAAATACCCCGAATCAATATAAATGTAATTTTTTTAAACAAATTTTAGTTGAGTTGTAACTCAGTTTTATACCTTAGCTTTATTTAGTAGCTTCACAACTGAATTGAACATGAGTAATTAAATGTAGCCCATTCCTTATAAACATTAGTTTTCTCACTTTTAAAAGTGGCAAGAAAGAAGATCCCCAGCTCCACCAGGTTGCCACTGTTGGGCCCTTGAGCAAGGCCCTTAACCCTACCTGCTCCAGGGGTGCTGTATCATGGCTGACCCTGCGCTATGACCCCAGTTATGCTGGAATATGCAGAGAAAGAATTTCACAGTGCTGTAATGTACAGTATATGTGACAAATAAAGGCTTAACTTAACTAAGTGCAGCTTTTAAACAATACAAACTAACTTCAAATACAAGATTTTAACATCTAACTTAAAATTTTATTTAAACAAAAAGCTAAATTTTTACTAAGCATAAATAAGCATTTTTTTAAATCTCTATCATTTGCCGTAATTATTATTTCTGAAGAAATTTACCAAATAATTGACACGTGATGTCAATGTCTGAATAGTTCAGAGTGTACCACACAAGATAATAAAGAAACAGCAAAGTGTAACCTGTAGCTTCTAACGCAGGCACGTGTGGCTTCTAACACCTGTGTTTTGAAGTGGTGTTTTGAGACTGGTGTAAGCTTGTGTACTACTGAGTGGATTTGAGACTAATTTGCTGGTAAAGGCTTTTAAAAGTCACATAATTTTTGACAGCTTAGCACCATGAAAACGTATTTCTGTTGCACCATTTGGAAGATATCGTCTCTTGTGTGCCAAGCTGTTGCACCACTCAGAAGCTCATGCACAGGCACAGAAGGCCATTGGTCATGGCAGATCAAACTGAAAAACAGCCCATTCCAGTCACTGGCTGATCGACTGATATTTCTATTATAAATGTAATAAATCATTTAAAAATCGATCTTGGAGTCAGTGTGGTGATGCATGGACCAGCACACAAAAGAATCTCGATTCATAACTGAATCTTTTTTTATTTTTTTTCTCCCTCCCAACTTTATTTTCTGCTTTATCAGCAGAAGCAAATAAAGTACAACTAGTGAAAAAGGCAGGTTGCTGAAAGGAAAGGTCATAACTGGCCGATTTGTACAGCTTAGCGATGCTTACTTTGAGAGTACATCTATTTAGTTGCTATATGTTCAGGCTATTTCAGTAGAATTACCTTTTTGTGGATTATTTTTTAGAATTTTTTAATTCTACCTAGGGGAATTTACATTATATATAAGTGTATATCATTTTTTTTTAAATCATTTATAATCACAGTTTATTTACTGACATCCTTATTAATGATAAATACTCAACCATATCATGATATCATCACAGGGAAACAATACTTGAGTGTGTGTGTGTTTTTTTTTTTTTTTTTTTGGTCTAAGGTCATTTTAAACCGCTTACTCTACTCGTTACTTCACAGCAAACCTGTAATTTTGTTTTTGGTTGAATGAATTGCTCTAAAATTATTACATCATCAACGCTGTGGTTGTACGTGTGCTTTTATTCTTGACCTGATATGTTGAAACAAGAGGCCTACTTTAGGCAACAACATTCACAACACAGTCAGTCTACTACAAGATATTGCAGCAGATATTTCTGTGTTGAAATCTTTCATTGACCAACATATGCCTTTGCGCAGATGTTTGGAGACATTTATTAATGAATATGATTGTCTTGGCTATATTGAGATTTCCATAGTTTTAAACTGGTCTTTTTAGGAAGCAGAAAGATTGTATAACATTCTTTAATAAAAGAAAATCACAAGGATTTGGTACACATTTTGCCATCTTGCGTTTTCTCTCTAAAATTATGCATACATATTTAGATTATCAATTCTATGGTACCGAGAGTCACAAAAGGAATCTCAAGATTCTGACAGTGATCATGTTTGACTACAGCTCTTAGTGTGTCTTCTTAAAAAAGAAAAAATTAAGAAATCAAGAAGTCCAGTATTGCAGTGACATTCATGTTCATGATGAGTGTATGTAAACTTCTGACCACAGCTATAAACCTGTGAGACAATTTTGAGCACAAGTTTTTTTGTTGTTCCGCTCTTCTCAGATCTTGGTGAAGCTGTGTGGTTTTGTATCTCCGGCTGAAGAGCTAGCACAAAAGGATGACCTGCAGCTGCTCTTCAGCGCCATCACATCCTGGTGTCCTCCTCACAACCTGCCGTGGAGGAAGAGCGCCGGCGAGGTGCTCATGACAATCTCCAGACACGGCCTCAGCGTCAACGTCGTCAAATACATCCATGGTAATTTCAGCCTTTCACATTTCAAGTAACCAGGAAATAAATTCCCAACACGGTCTACGAACTGAATTTCCATTTAAGCAATTACATCAATGCATTTCTCGTCATGTTTTTTTTTTTTATGGCTTTTGCATCATAATCTGTATATCATTAAATCCGACTACAGTAATTACCTACTACATTCTGAGGCTCGAAGCTTACGAAGTACTTTGTCTTTGGAATCACAGCTCAGTGTTCATGGCTGGCTGAGTCCTATTTATTTATCCCTGCTTTAATCTTTAATTGCTTTCCTCGCTGCGTGCTCTCTAGCAGCACTTACTCGTGCATTTGTGTCGCTGACGACAGTAGCATTTCAACCTCAGTAATGATTCTCTTCTCCTTCTGTTTTAGTTCCTGATTGTTTTATGTTTCACTGAAAAACACAGACATTTATTTAAAAAAAACAACTCTCATTGTTTGTTTCAGAGAAAGAGTGTTTGTCGACATGCATCCAGAACATGCAGCAGTCAGACGATCTCTCGCCACTGGAGATCGTCGAGATGTTTGCCGGGTTGTCTTGCTTCCTGAAAGATTCCAGCGACGTCTCTCAGACCCTGTTGGACGATTTCCGCATGTGTCTGGGCTACACTTTCCTGACAGAACTCATGCTCAGGTATTGTGTATCCCACAATACCAAGCTAATAGCTGTCCAACCACAATAATGAATTTGCATCAGGAAATTGCAGTTTTGCAAGTCTTATCAGCACATGTTCATGAGTGTTATTTTTTTTCCTTCTATAAATCCAGATTGGAGCAGGCCAAAGAGGATGAATCCAAAGATGCTCTAAAGGACCTGGTGAACTTGGTGACTGCTTTGACCACGTACGGTGTGAGCGAACTGAAACCAGCTGGCCTGACCACCGGGGCACCCTTCCTGCTGCCTGGCTTTGTGGTCCCACAGCCTTCTGGGAAAGGTCAGATCATCAGAACGTAGCATGATTTAAACGTTTGACCCGCCGCGGTAAAAACACAAACGCAAGCAGAGTTACAGGTTATAGGAATTATACAAGGTGTTCTGGGTTACTGAACGGAAGGTTGGGGGTTCAAGCCCCAGCACTGCCAAGTTGGGCCCTTAAGCAAGACCCTTACCCCTATCTGATCCAGGGGTGCTTTATCCTGGCTGACCTTGCACTCTGACCCCAGCTTCAGAGTACAAATAATTAAATATTAATCTTAGATTACAAGATCTAGTGTGCCATTTTTTTTACATCTTACATTGCTTTGTGTGTTTTGAACCACAAAAAAAAATGGAAGCATCTTTTTGTGCTCGAAATATTGTAAGGTTCACTGCACGTAAGGAACTTCTTCAGCATTCTATTTAAACATAATATAATATACTGAGAGGATTTTTTTTTTTTATTGCTGCTGTTGTTTTTTAATGATGACACTGGCTTCTGGTCCTGGCAATTCTGCAAGTAGTTGCAGAATGTTCTGCTAAAGTATGAAAAAAAA
>JAQMYK010000014.1:16195122-16205584 GCA_030014345.1 Clarias buthupogon | reverse complement strand
TCAAAATGCCTTGTAAACACCGAAAGCAAGCATTTGGAGTTGTCGCCTCGTGGATCAATGTTTTAGGACGAGACTCGTTAAAGTCACTCGAGGCCAAGAATGAAAACCTCATTAAAAACAGATCCTCAGGATCGCGGCGTGAATTCCACCAGCACAAAAACCGGCCATGGGACAAAATTATCCCCTCATTATTTGCTTCTTCTTCTTTTTTTTTTTTTTTTTTTTTTTTGTGTTTCTTTGCATTCTGAAGAGGAATTAAAACATTAGCCTTAACGGCTGTAAATGGCACTAACAGGAAAGCATCAGACACCTACCGTGTAATCTGGTTAAGCTAATTGTTCGGCCTGTCCTACGCCTCGCCGTGATGTGTTAAGTAGTGTAATTAACATACAGCGGCTCCGGATAGCATTGTTTACTCGCCCTGTCACATCATGGTCTGCTTTTCTAGGAGCTATTTATTTATTTATTTATTTATTTTTTGCCTCAGGTGTCAAATTAATTTGCATGGAGGAGGCAGATTTTGATAATTAAAATGCAAGAAAGAGTTGAAAAGATGATGCATTCTGAATCATGAGCTGTCAGAGTAGGCAGAGGCACAGTAATAAAAATAGTAATAATAATAAGCTTTTATAATGCTCTGTAATAATTACTGCTGAGGTATGTGGTAGGTCTGGAAAGACCATTTCATTTAACACTCTTTGGGATTCAACTCCAGGACCCAGGAGGTTAACGTAGATGATATTCTGAAGCAGAGGTGGAAATACAAAGAAAAACTTGAGAGACTTACAGGACTGTCCACCACCTCCATGGCCAGTCACGGTTAGCTAGCTCCACCAGAGCGGAAGTATATGTGTTGGCGGCGCCAAACAACTGGTCAAATAAAGAAACAAATCATAATCTGTTGATAATAAACTGTGTTTGTGGAACTGTTGTATAAAAGCAATATCACACTCGAGGTCATGCTGTCGTGCTGGATATCAGCCCAGCTGTGCTACATTGGTTAATTATTATGTTGTTATTTCATTTTTTTATTTTTATTTTATTCATTTTATTTCATTTTATTTTTATTAATTAAATTTTTTTGACCACACCGCATTTAAATGAGGTACGAAACGACTGCACATAAAAACAAGAGTTTGATTATCGCTACATAATTAATCGTATTAAAATTTATTTAATCGTAAAAAAGGCTACAATTTATTACAGGATACAGTTAGATATATACTGTAGATAGTTTATTGATCCCGAAGGAAATTCCAGAGTTTTTCAATAATTTATGTGTTTATTTATAATAACTCTTAATGAGCTCATTTGTGCACATAGTAAATTCATAGTAACCTGAATTTACTCCGATTTCTTCCCTCAGGTCATACCGTCAGAAACATTCAAGCCTTCTCCGTACTCCAGAATGCCTTCCTGAAGGCCAAGACTGGCCGGCACGCCCGGATGGTCCTGGACGCCGTGGCAAACATTTACTCCGCAGATCACGCCAACTACTTTATCTTGGAGGCTCAGCACACGCTCTCGCAGTTCGCCGAGCGAGTGCCGCGCCTGCCCGAGGTCCAAGTCAAATACTTTGAGCTGCTCGAGTTTGTAGTGTTCGCGCTTAATTACGTCCCCTGCAAGGAGCTGTTTAGCGTCAGCGTCCTGCTGAAATCCAGCACGTCTTACGCGTGCAGCATCACAGCCACACGTACGCTGCTGAAGCTCGGCCGGCATCACGTGGTGTTCAGCGACGTCTTCCGCGAAGTCGGTCTGCTCGAGGTGCTCGTCAACCTGCTGCACAAGTATGCAGCTCTGTTGAAAGAGCCAGCACAGGGCCATGGAGAACAGGGTGAGGTTCATTTGGACAATAATAAGCCATAAGTGCGCATACATTCAAAGCCTGGTGTTGACCGCAAGGCAACGTGCCAATCAGATGAAAACACTTCCTACAGTTAAACCTTGGATCACAAGCATAATTCCTCCTGGAAGCACACCTGTAATCCAGAGCACTCGTATATCAAAGCAAATTTCCCCAGAAGAAATAATGGAAACTCAGATAATTCGTTCCACAACCCAAAAATATTCATATAAAAATAATTTAAACTAAAGATAAAACAAATTAACCTGCACAGATTTATCTCTAATTTATCAACATTTTTTGCTCGTCTTGCAAAACACCAAGTTACTGGCAATCCAAGGCTTTACTGTATGTTGGATTCTTATTTATGGAGAAATTTTAAAGTTAAGAAACATTACTTGTTGCGGTGGAGTTTATTTTTCATCCAGTCCAATGTAAACAGAAATTTAATGACTATAAACACATCCAGGCTGTATTCCTTCCTTACATGTAATGTTCTTAGGATAAGCGCAGGATAAGCGATAACCAAGATAAAATGTTTGAACCACTGTTCCAGATCTAGAAACACAATTCACATGGCTAAATTATATTTATTCACGCACTGTTTTTAGGTGATTCCAAGAACAATGTGGCAGAGGAACAGAAACAGCTGGCGTGGCTAGTCATGGAGACTCTCACAGTCCTCCTTCAAGGCTCTAACACCAATGCAGGTACGTGTGTTTTTACTAAAAGTGCATCCTTTTACTTAAACTGTAATTTTTGATTTACAACCTGCCTTCTAGTGTAACAGTACATTTTTTTCAGGCGAACTTTCTGCAATCAGAGTTACCGGGTTTCAATTTCTAATCCCTCCGATTGCTTTGTAAGCAGAGTCTCAGTCGTGGTGTTACCAAGTAAAACAAGGATCTTTTTTTATTTATTTATTTATTTTATATTCCCCTGCTGTCAAACTGAGGTCGAAATCAGGAGCTACTGTCTCTTCTCTGTTCCCCCTGTCTCTCTCGGGCTGTCTCACTGCTCTTCAGGGGAAGTGAAAGAGAAACCTGAGTGATGGGTGGAGGGATGGGTGGGTTTGCGATTCCCCTCACTGACTTTCCTACAGTCACTTCTACTTATCTGACTCGGTGTCTGGGAAAACAAAAGATCCTTTTTTAGGACTGCATCTCTATCTGTCTCAGCAGATATTTCCTCTTTGTCATTTTTTTTTTTTTTTAACCCCCTCAGCTTTTCTTATGCGCCAGTTCTTCCTTTTCCTCTATTCCGTTTCCTTTTCCTCCATCGCTCCTCCACTGTGTGGATGTTGTTATCTTTGGCAGTTTTATTTCCTTTGCAGTTTTATTTGTAATTTTCCTGGTCTCTTTAAAAAAAAAATCTTACTTTATACATCAATGCTCGAGTCTGATTGTTCATATAATATTATGCTCATTCTTATTAGGGTTGGGTACTGAAACTGTTATATAACCGATATGTACTAGAACTGAATCAGAGCACTGATTCAGGTGTCACTGCACATGAAAAATTATTTCCTGTCTGAGAAAATGCATGTAAACACGAGTCGGAAATCTCTAGTAATATACTGTACATCCAACCAAACTTTTGTAGTAACGCAAGTGTCCATCTTGTTTCCACTTTCCAACTTAAAAGCACTACTCTGGGAATGAGACCATTCACGTGCACGCAGTAATTACATTTACTCTAACTGCTGCTGGTAGCGTTAGCTTGCTAAGGTAAACATAAAATGCCTAAAGCTTAAAAATGCCTAAAACGCTATGGCTGTATTTCACAACAAAGAATTCCAACACTGTGACATGCAACAAATGTTTTACCACTATTGTAAAGGGTGAAGGGGAAACACGTCAAACCTAATGAAACATTTGAGGACACATGGGATAAAGTTAAAAGCAGTGCCCGACCCCGGTCAGACCAACCCTAAGCAAAGTCAAGAGAGGTGTTCTGTGTTGCCAGATAAGGAAAATATGGTCATATATCTGCAAAAGAATTGCTGAAATATGAAGCTGGTTTGTACCAGGAATGTCAACTGCTTTACTGTTATTAGTGTTAAATTAGTGTAATTCATACGTAGCATGTAAATTAGTTGCTTTTTGAATCTACTCATATTTATGTATTCTTTAAATATATTGTTTACAAGATGTGTACAATATATTCATTTATATTTGTTAGCATGGAATTTTATTGCACACCATAAGCGCATATTAAAAAAAATGTAATGTTGATTTTTTTTTTCCATATAAGGGTATGTTTTTAAAAAATTTTTATTCTAAGTAGCGTATTTTCTCTTCCCGTGGGCCGATCTGTGAAACCCAATTAAATTTGTTCAGTAGTTTTTACGTGTTATATGCACAAACAAACAAACAAAAATTCCAAAAACTATCTTGATGTGTTCCATTACTTATCTTGTGTTGTATTTCTTGTGCAGACTTGCCAACTTTACAGTTTTATTGTATGTATAGATTTTTAACCAAAAACTGTTCTTTAATGTTATTCATAATTTTTTATGGCTATTTTTAGTTTTAAGTATTGGTTCAGGTACGGTTTAGGCACTGGTACCATTTTAAACGTATCAATTTGGCACCGCAATCGTTAAACCAAAACGATACCCAAATTCTAATAAATCTTTTACAGTACAGTGACTTTTACTCCTGGATACTGTTTTTTCTTTATAGAAATGTATTTAAATGAATAAATTCCCTCCACCCTTCTTGCACATGTTTCTCAAAGCGTGCCAGCTTGCAGATTTTATTGTCCATATGCAGTTTCTGTTGTTATTTTTTACTTTTTTCTTTTGCAAGTTGCTCCTTTGGGTTTTTGCAGATATGGTTATTATATTGCTTTCTCTTGTTGCCATTACAAGTAGGTACTTTAAAGAGATTCAGGATTCTAGTGTTTTAGGATGTTAAAGTAAAGTATTTAGACTGTTTTTTGCATTTTTTTGCAACTAGTTTTGCATTTACATTGGGGATGATAACATCTCTGTCCTGTTATCCCTTTTGTCTGTGCCACAATCCACTGCAGGATGATAGCACTCTTCATAGTGGTGTAGTTGTTAGTGCTTCTTCCAGCCTTGTCTTCAGATCACTGTAGCAAAGCTACAACATCCGGCCTTAAAACTGTGAAGTGTTACAAACGATCGTATCAAAGTTCAAATATTTTGTAAATAGACAAATTTAACTTTTTGAAGTATGTAACTTTTTAGTAGTATATAGGTGTAGTAGTGTAGGCTTTTTTTTTCTTTCGTATAAAAATACCACAATATTGAATACAGATCTCACCCGGCAACCCAAAGGATCCACTAACAATGTCCTGGTGCGAGACACTAGCGCACACCCCCAGAGGTTTGGTGGGGTCACGTCCCAAGGGGACAGAGCTGCCCAGGTGGCACAAGAATTACTGGTTATAATATTTTTCATTGTAATGTGATGCCATTATTTTACATTTTTATCACATGCTTATGAAGTAATAAGGAATAAGACAATTAATCCAGTTGAGCTGCATTTCTATAAATGACGATTTTCTGTTGCAGGTTTGTTCCGGGAGTTTGGCGGCGCCCGCTGCGTGCACAACATAGTAAAATACCGGCAATGCCGCGAGCACGCGTTGATGATCATTCAGCAGCTGGTGCTCTCACCCTCCGGAGATGACGACATGGGGACATTGCTGGGTCTCATGCACTCTGCACCCTCCTCTGAGCTGCAGCTCAAAACCGACATACTGCGGGTCAGAACGCATACACACGCACACGCGATAAATGTGGCATTGACGTACAACGGTGTAATCTTCAAACAGTGACGTCTTAAAGCTTTAAAGGAAATAAATTGCCCTTTGTTGGATTGTGAGGTTTTTCAAGTTGCTGTAAACATGAAAAGAAATTGAATGACGTTCGACCTACCACAGAGTAATATTAGAGGAGCACACAGCTACAGTAATAAAAAATAATCATGCCCGCTAAGTTTTTTTTTTTTTTTTTTTTTCATGGTTGAAGCGCTATGTTGGTAATCAGAGTTTGTCAATTAAGACCAATAAAACAAGCCAAAGTATCCACTTGAAGTAAAGTCACTGAGAGTGACTGAAAGCTTCTTCTTTATAGCTTTTTGAAAGCATCGCTTGGCTTTGAACTTAAAGTTGCAAAATTTAATATTTCCCCCAAACAGTGTTTAAAATATCTAGTAGTTCTGAAATTAAAGCTGAAAAATAAGTTGCATTATTATAATAAGTAGCATTACGTATTTAATGTTATATATTTTTTCTATGTACTAAATGTGTTTGTGTGTTTAATTAAATTGTTATATGAGCCGCATGTATAATATACTGTACTGCAAACGCGTTTAGAAAATGAGTTCCTAAAAATTTTATTTGATATTTAATGATTAATATACTTTTCCATGAGGGTACCAGTCCTTCAGAAATCCGCTAAAGTGTAAGGTTCTACATGGTACCAAAGGAGGTAGATGTGAATTGGTTTTCTGATTTAAGAAAAAGGTTTGACTCACTTTACATACGTATCACAGCAAAAAGAATTGAATGAATCAATTACAAATCATCTCAAGTTTGGCAGATTTTAAGGTAATGAGCTAGTGAAGTGTTTACTTTTAATGGAAGAACCACAAAAAACTGGACAATAATAATAATAAAATTATAAATAAAAAATAAAATATAATAATAATAATTATATAAATGTTTAAATGTTTGTTTTTTTTTGTTTCTGCAGGCGCTGCTGGCTGTGCTGCGAGAGAGCCACCGTTCTCGCACCGTCTTCAGGCGTGTTGGAGGCTTCGTCTACGTGACATCACTGCTGGTGGCCATGGAGCGCTTGCTGGGCGCCGGCACACGGGTCGAGTCGGACTCGAGCGGGCCGCTAGAGCTGCTGTGCGCCGTCTTCCGCACCCTGACGGCCGCCATGCGCTACGAGCCGGCCAACGCGTACTTCTTCCGCACCGAGGTGCAATACGAGAAGCTGGCCGATGCCGTGCGCCTGCTCGGCTGTTTTTCCGACGCTAAAAAACTCGCCCCGGTGCCTACCGTGCCCTGCAACGCCATGTCCTCTAACGCCCAAGTCTTTCAGAAGCTTCTGGAGGACGAGGCAGTGTCTGAGGACAGCGTGTGCCCACAGCTGGCTCACTGCGCCAAGCTCTTTGTCTACCTCTACAAAATGGCCACTGACTCCTTCGACAGGTGAAGATGTGTCCGTGTCTGTTTGTCAAGAATGGATTCATAAAGCAGTTTGGGGATTAAGTATAATAAAAAAAAAAAACAATGTCTCTAGTATTGAGACACTACTCAGTCCTGTCTTTTTAAACTTAATTGAAGGTCCATTTGCTTTTGTAGTGCAGCTGTGCATTAGCCTGGATCATTTCCTTATCCAGAGTTTGTGTGTGTGTGAGTGAGTGTGTGTATTTTCTTGTGTGACAATATGTATAAATAATCTTAAATTCTCTTCTCAGCTTCGAACTAACTGCTTCCATCTTTTTTTTTATTCTTCTCTTTCTTCTCTTGCTGATGTAACCCATGACATCACCTGGCTGTACATGCGGCGTGTGTGTTGCTTCACCTGGCTGATTGTGGGGATTCTGACGCCTGTATGTGTGGATTGGATTTGCAATTTTTTGTATGCTTGCTTGTATGTGTGTGCGCGTGTAGTCGTGCTGAGCAGGTGCCTCCCTGCCTGACTCACGAGACCTCGCTCCCCTCTCCTTGGGGCACGCCAGCACTCACCAGAAAGAGGTACTGCACTCCGCACTTTTTTTTCCTGCCCCTTCTTGAAACACCCCCTCTCTCATTCCTGCATCTGTTCCTGTTGATGTGTGCTGTCTCTTTTATATTTTCTAACACAAATCTTATCTTAAGCTCTATTTATAGACCTCACTGCCTCTCAGCCCTCTTTTTCTGTGTGTGCGTGTACGTGTGTGCGTGTACGAGTGCGGTTGCACATCAACCTGCCTTCTCAAGCTCTTCTGCTAGCTTCCAGCTTTAAGTTGTGGAAAAAAAGGCCTCTCAACTAGTTTTGCAAATAGCTCTTCAGGGAGATGAGATCAGTAATTAACATTGCATCAAGGCAGATGTTTAATTGACCCACATCAGAGTCTAGCCCTGTGGCCTCCTAGGGTGCGAATTTACGCATAAATAGAGTGAATCACGACTTCCCACAGAGTCCACATAAAAAATAAAGAAAAAAGTCCATTAATTACCAGACATGGTTCTAGTGCTTATGTAGTTAAATGAGCAGTGTGCGAGAATGAGCAGCTACGTGGTTGAATAATTTTTCATTTAACCACCTTTATCTTACATTTATCTGAAAATTATTTCCTCATGCTCCCAGAATCACTCTTTCACAATTTGCATCCTGGAATGTGCTTGTGTCATCAGGGGAAGAAAAACTCATTATTCAGTATATTCAGGTCGTCAGCTGACTTCATTTTATTGCCTCATAACGTTGCTGAGTCTAGACCTTACCCACTGAAGCAACCTCAAATTTATAACACTGCCTCCAGAGGCTTGTACAGTGGGCACTATGCATGTGCGCTTCCCTTCTGGATTAGGCTCAATCTGGACTCATCATGACCTTTTTTCCATCGCTCCAAAGTGCAATTGTTATAGTCCTTAAATAAATTGGAAGGCTTTTTTTTTCTTTCCTCCAGAGTCTCACTAACAAGTGTTTTTATTTATTAAAAAAAAAATTTATGACCACACAACTGTTTAGTTCCAATCCTGTGAGTCCTCGTCACATTGTATTTGTAGGAATGTTTTTAATTTAATTATTTTTATACTTTTTGATTTTTATCCAGGCAGTATCTATTCATCATTGTAACAATATGACGATCAACTCCTGTACATGTCCAAACATATATTATAAGCATGTTCCAGTTATCAGTTTATTTGTAAATTAATGCTTTTTTATATACTATATACAGAACTGTGATTAAAAAAAAGGAGAAAAAGCAGGATAGGGCTGTAGCTATCGAATATTTTAGTAATCGAGTATTCTACCAAAAATCTAATCAATTAATTGAGTAATCGGATAAAATGTACTTTTGCTTAATTAAACAGCAATGTAAAATATATAAGAGAAACAAAGATTAATTGGTTTTCTTTTTAGAAAAATATACTTCTATTTTTTAAATGGATACAGCATTTTATCAAAAATAAACATTGTCATTATTCACAATACAAGGAATAGATTAAAGTTGACTAAGACGAATCAAGTGCATTACAGTGCCGTACATTCTTATTTTAAAGCATTTTCTCAGATGCAAAAACTAAAAAAAGATGTTTTAAATGACTTTAAGTATAAAAAAAAACTAAGGCACACATTAAAATAAATAATTATTAAAAAAACACTAGGTTGTGCAACTTAACTTCCAGAACTAAAAGTTTCAAAATCAGGCATAACCTTTGCTGACAATTTCTGTGGTTTTCTCTTGCTGGTTTCTTCTTCGCTTGGCTTGCTGATAATTTTATCGCTCCTTTCCATTTTGCAGCCCGCAACAGAACACTCCATCAAATTAATAAACAGCTAACTGTTTGCGTCTCCTTCCAGTTTTTTGGGTGATGTAAGCTTCTTCTTCGTTGTGTTTACTGGCGGCTTGCATCTGGAAGCGCGCTATGTCACGCCAACCAAATAATTGTCCATAAACATAACGCAAGCTTTTAAAATTAATTAAAAGAAGCTTCGAGGCAGAAGATTTTGCCTCGATAATTTTTTGTAATTGAATTACTCGAGGAATCATTTCAGTTATTTATTTATTTAGCTATTTAAAATATTTCCAGTGTATATATTAATTTCAAATTTACTCCCATAATGTATTTGGATGCCACAGCTTACCACCCTTAGCATGTTGTCTCAAAGCTGTTTGACATGTCGACATTATGAAGGAATTCTCTTTTTTTCCCAGCTTCGTGGTTCAGTTTTGCCCCATTTCTCAATAAATATACTTTAAATTCCTTTAAAAGGTCATGAAGATTCCACTGACATCCACTGACATCCACTGACATCCACTGACATCCACTGACATCCACTGACATCCACTGACATCCACTGACATAACTTTTCTTGTGGGATTCAAGTCAGGAGATTGGCTTGGCCATGACCTGTAAGGCCTGGTTAACTTATTTAGACTGTATGATTGTCGTATTGAAACATCCATCTCATTGACTGATGAGATTTAAGATCTTTTTAATATGTCCGGGCACATCGCTCCTTTCATGTTTCATTCGATGACGTGTATTGCCCCAGTACTGTTTGTATCAGTAGCAGCCCATATCATATTTACTCCAAGTATTGCAATCCCGGCCATTAAAAACATAACTCATCTTTCCCAAAATATGATGAGCAGAATTCTGGCTAAATAATTCTTTTTTGTTTAGTTTTGTTTTGTTTCTTCTGACTATCTTCCAAAAATGTTATTCTTTGTTTTTTTATATTATTATTATTGGTCTCTGCTTTATGTTTTATGCTTTATGGATTGATTAGAGATGATCGCCTTGCAGCTCATAGTTTATGGCTTTACTCTCATCCTCCATATCATTATCTTGCCATAATTATCCAAGGATAAGTAGGTGGCATTCTTTTGTAGCTTTTTATTCATTTTTTATTTTTTATTTTTT